>CM039672.1:422406208-422633708 GCA_022496015.1 Hordeum marinum | reverse complement strand
GGTTGCTTTGGTAGGGTCGTTGTAGCTTTTCGGGCTCCTTTGGCCACTTTTAGTAGATGTCCGTACCCAGACATGTTTTGCTTCTGCTTGTTGCTTGTATGACTTGAGTGTTGGGTTATGTGACCCCCTGTTTGTAATATCACACTATGTTGGCTCTTATGAGTCATTAATGAATACTTGGGTCATAGAGTTATGTTGTGATTCCATGTTGTATCTACGCATATCGTGCATATTGCGTGTATGTTTGAAATGCGTTGGTATGTGTGGGATTCGACACTTACTTGTGTGCCTTTAGTAGTACTCTTTATGGGGAAATGCCTCTTTGTGCTTCCATCGAGCCTTGGTAGCTTGCTACTGCGCCGGACACATTGATTGACCGACATGTATCCTTCTTTGCTGATGTGTCTGTCTCTTCGGGGAAATGTCTCGCAGTGTAATGGAGTCCCTGTAGCCTGATACGACTTGTCTACATGCAGTGATGACATTTATGTCCCACGGCGTAATGGAGTCCTTGTAGCTTGTTATGACTCATCTATACATGCTGATGACCGACACCTTCATTGCCGGGTTACGTATGTCTATCCCTGTACGGATGTGTCACTTGGGTTCTACGACTAGTCATGTCGACTTGGGTTATTTAACATTTGAATGTTAGCGACATATTCACATACGTGAGCCAAAAGGTGCAAACAGTTTCGGCCCAGGTAAGGTGGCAGTCGTGGAGTTAACCGTGCATGAGGCGGCAATGTGATGTGATGTGTTACATGCTAGATTCTTATGGCTTAGGGTAGTGGTCCCGACAGTTAACGATCTCATCAACAATGCTATCCGAGAGACATAGGTCCGACTCGTCAAGAAGTGCCACCACCATCTCCCTAAGCCGTGTCAGCAGTAAGTTAAACTAGAATTCAGAACAACTCATGGACATTATGGATTTACCTCTTTTTTTATGTAGCCCGTGCTCCTCAAATGTGACAATTTGAATGCAACTGGAGGAGAGGATGTCTGGGAATGGTTATTTACTCTTGACATGATAATAGATGGACATCAAATTAAGATGAATGGAAAACAGGTGTAGAAGCAGAAGAATCGACGATACATGCGGTCTTGTCCGACTCATGTGCTTTGGGGTGGAATATACTGAGCGAGCGCACGAACTCACCTAACTCGATCACCCCGTTCCGCTTGAGGTCGAAGAGGTCGAACACCCTGTCGGCGAACAAGCTCGTCCCTTTGCTGGTCCGGAAGACGGTGAGCTGGCCCTGCTCCCTTAGCACAAAAGAGGAAAGCCTCGCCATCCGTGTCTGCTGGCATGGCTCCTGGCACCGCCCGGCATGGCGCGCGTCACCCATGTGAAGATGTAGGACCGCTCGACTTTGTCGGGCCACCCTTGATTGGTACGCCTGCCAAGGCTTCGGGAGGCAACCTAACGAGGGGGGATTCGTGAGGCTCCCGACGATGCTTGCTGACGTGCGCCTCGCGAGGCAGGGCCCTCACGAGCGTCTTGCTTGTGAAGTCCAATGGTGGGCCGTACTGGGCCCACAACATGCGTCGTGTCTTGGGCCACATGCAAACGGGCCCGGTAACCCCAGTCCCATGGCCCCCACAATACTGCTCTAGAAAATCATATAGACTTCACATTGCAATGCAACATGCCACGAGGGAGATAACGTGCCTTACGTAGGGATGATAGATGTAGAAGGTTTAAGAGTATGTTTCTCCATATGTGATTTTGGTAATTTATGACAATCCCTATGGAATAATGGCCGCCTTGAGTTATATTCGAATGATTTGTCCATAGGCACTTCTTGAAGTCCATTTGTTGGTTTCAAGGAGTTTATATGGTTACCAACGTGGTATTCAAGGTTTTATCCAAAGATTGGTCATGTGAGAGTTGAGCTTATTGCAAGCATGTCTTGAAGAATAAGATTGTGTGAGAATTCATGTTTACCTTCAAGACATCATCTCTATGAAGAGAGAAGATAAGATACAAGGTTGATCAAGACTAAGTCAAAGAGGGAATCAAGTTGATCAATAAATAAAGCATATAAGATGTACCGAGAGGGATCAAGTGATCCCATGGTATGGTAAGCATTGTCCATTACACTTTGTGTACTAACCCATGGTCCATGTGAGATTTTTATGTGGGGTTAGGTATGTTCCCATGAGCTTGCGTCAAGTGGAAGATCGCATACAACCCATGTGAGGGAGTCCTGTATTAGGGTGTCCTCGGATAGCCGACCTGTTGTGTACGGGCCGGACTATATGGGCCACTCCCCGAACACTGGATGATCTGAAGGCCTAGTTACCAGGTTGGAAGCTTCAAGGAGCATGGCTTGCGCTCCACGTTTCATGTAGTAAATAGGCATGTTTATCTCCTCGGCATGTAACTGACCATGTGTAAACCCTAGGCCTCCTCGGCATCTATATAAGCCGGAGGGTTTTAGGGTATAGAGACAGAACAACTCATTTAGGGTTAGACATACGATCTCGAGGTAGATCAACTCTATAACCCCTTACACCATCAATACAATCAAGCAGGGCGTAGGGTATTACCTCCATAGGAGGGTCCGAACCTGGGTAAACTCGTGTCCCCTTCGTCTCCTATTACCGTCGATCCTAGTCTCACAGTTTGGGACCCCCTACCCGAGATCCGCCGGTTTCTACACCGACATTGGTGCTTTCATTTAGAGTTCCTCGGTGAGCAAGATGGAATCGACGCCTCATCTCTTCATCGGCGAAGAGGTTCGGAACACGGACATCTTCATCCCCGGGCAGATCTTTGCCTTCGGTAGCGTTGTGCTGCACGCGGATTCCATCAGCCATCTAGGCCGCGTTGAGAACTTCGCCCCTAATCAAGAGGTCAGACTCAGGAACTTAGAGTTCTCTGTCGACTCTCGGAGCGATCTGTCACTAACTGGGCTCACGGCTTCGCCCGTGGCCCCCCGAGACTCCGAGGCCTTAACCCCGAGCCCTTCTTCGGGCATACCAATGGGGTCTCCCATGGCGGCAGTCCGATCTCTCATCCCGGTACGGCCATCAAGACGTGTGACCAAACATGTGTTCATGTTGAACATACCCCACGGGGGGGGGGGTCTCACACAGGTTGACTCCGTGAGCCCTGAGTAGCTAGATCTGATCGGGCCCTCAACAGTTGACGAGGCCCTAAAGCAATTCTTGTCAATGAGGATCATCGGCAATCCAGCCCCGACCTACACCCGGCCCGGTTATAGTCTGGGCAGGGATGGATTTTTCAACCCACTCACCACCCACTTAATAGCAACCATCGAAGACTTAACCGACGTGCTAGACTATGCCTCCGAGGAGGCAGAGTTCATGGATGAGGAGGATCATGCTCCCATCCCCGTTAGTATCGGGAGTTGGGCTACCACTTCTACATATGACGTCTATATGGTGGATACTCCTGCCCCTAACGACGATAGTACGCCCCACAATGATAGAGACAGATCGGGCGACGCACCATCAAGGCACCGGAAATCGCATAGGCGTTCCACAAGCAAAAAGGGAAGAAGAGCCATTATTAGCAATGGGGAAGATAATGCCCCCGCCGATCAGGCCAATCCTGACCTCCCCGAGCACCCGTTTGAGAGTCCGGATGATCCTGAGGATCAGGATGACCCCGATACCGCCAATGACCTCGAAGGCGATGATCATCTTTCCCTTGTCGAGGAGGAAGACATACCGGAAGCCGATGAGTTATACATCCCTGATAACCTCGAGGATCAGGAAGAAATCAGACAATGGCTCATTGCAATGGCTCACAGCCTAAAGGCCAAAGAGCGGCAACTAAAGGCCGAACATGCCGACCTTACTACTCGATGGACGAAAGTCCTCTCAGTTGATGAGATATACGACACCGGTCTGTCAAACCAGCCCAAAAGCTACCCTCACAGAAGGCTGCTGCCACAACTTGACGATGAGCTCACTGACACTCCGTCTCCGCATCATACCCCATATGACAAGCCGGACCGCCCTCCTCGTGGGCCTGACAGAGCAGCCAACGACACCGGCTACATACCGGTGATGCCGTGAAAACGGGGTAAGGAGCCATTCAAACCCAACGACGGGTTCAACCTGCGCGACGACTTAGATCACAGAGCAGGTCGTACTAGATCCATCTATGGATCTAGGGATTACTCACCGGATAGACGGGGAGAGTATAGACCATGGTTCGACCAAAACCACACAGCCCGGAAGCATAGCCGGATCCATACATATGCCGACTACAGGCCTGACATAGCTCGGGTCAGGGGCGCCACTCACCCATTGTGCTTCACGGATGAGGTAATGCGGCATTAGTTCCCGAAGGGTTTAAACCCATCAATATAGAACATTATGATAGGGCCACTGACCCAACCGTATGTATCAAGGACTTCTCCATATCCATATGGCACATGGAGATGATCTCCACGCCATCAAATACCTACCTCTTAAGCTTAAGGGGGCAGCTTGGCACTGGTTAAACAACCTCCCCGAAAACTCCATAGGATGCTAAGAAGACTTGGAAGACGTGCTTCGCTCTAACTTCCAGGGGACCTATGTCTCTCCGCCAGACTCTTCCGACCTCAGCAACGTCATCCAGAAGCCCGGTGAATCTGCGCGACAATTCTAGAATCGGTCCTTGACTAAGAAGAACCAAATTGTCGACTGTCCGGATGCCGAGGCTATTGCCTCTTTTCGGCAGAATATTCGGGACGAATGGCTGGCCCGCCAGTTAGGTCAGGACAAACCTCGGACTATGTCCGCCCTTCCTTCCCTCATGACCCGCTTCTGTGTGGGTGAAGATAATTGGCTGGCAAGATGCAGCCACAATTCTGAAGATCCAGTGGCACCTGAAGCCCAGGACGGCAACCCAAGGTCGAAGCGTAATAAGAACAAGCGCCGACACACTGTTAACAACGCTGATGACACGACGGTTAATGCCGGATTCTACAACTCTCGACCCGGGCAGTGGAAGAAGCCCCCTAAAGGCAATCGTGACAGACCCACACAGCTTGAGAAGATCATGGATAGGACTTGCCAAATTCATGGAACTTCAGAAAAGCTAGCCAATCACACACACCGCAACTGCTGGGTGTCCAAATAGGCCGAGAAGATACAACTCGAAGACTAGGGCAAGAGTTCGCACAGCGAGGACAAAGAGGAGCCTCGGGGTCCAATGGGTTGCGGTCAGAAGAAATTCCCTCCCGAAGTCAAAACGGTAAACATGATATACGCCACCCACATACCTAGGAAAGAAAGGAAGCCGGCCCTTCGGGAGGTCTATGCTGTGGAGCCCATAGCTCCGAAGTATAACCCATCACTACTAGGGAAAACCTTATACACAGAATCTTAGCAGTAGCGCTGGATAAAAGGAGGCGCTACTACTACATATCAGTAGCGTGTGTCCAGAAAAAGCACTGCTGCTAACACTTAGCAGTAGCGCGGGCTTTCAGAAACTCGCTACTACTAATATTGACCCACCATTGCCGTCAGGCTAGATTTAGTAGTAGCGTGCTTTCTGGACCAGTGCCACTGATAACATAATATTAGTAGCGTGTGTTTCCCACCCACGCTACTGCTAAGTGGGCCGTGCACTTATCCTCTTCGCCTCGCACGACCCCTCTTTCTCACTCTCTACCTCTCTCCCTCCTCCCTCCCTCTCCCTGCGCCGCCGCCGCCCCTCACTCCCTTCCTCTCCACTATCTCCCTTGCGGCGGCGCTTCCGCATCCCGGTCGTTCGCCCCACACGGCGGCCCTCCCCGTCCCGCCCCCCGACGCGGCGGCTGATGTCGCTTGAAGCTACGTCGGTATTTCCCCAAAGAGGAAGGGATGATGCAGCACAACGGCGGTAGGTATTTCCCTCAGATATGAAACCAAGGTTATTGAACCAGGAGGAGAACCAAGCAACACAACGTAAACATCCCCTGCACACAAATAACAAATACTCGCAACCCGACGTGTTAAAGGGGTTGTCAATCCCTCTCGGGTAACGGCGCCAGAAAGGCACATGTCCGGGAGAAGGATTTGTAGTAATTTGATAGATAGATCGCAAATAAAATAAATAAAAATAAAACACAGCAAGGTATTTTTGTATTTTTGTTTTAATAGATCTGAAAATAAATGCAAAGGAAAAATAGATCACAAAGGCAAATATATGAGAAGAAAGACCCGGGGGGCGTAGGTTTCACTAGTGGCTTCTCTCGAGAAAAAAATAGCAAACGGTGGGTGAACAAATTACTGTTGGGCAATTGATAGAACTTCAAATACTCATGACGATATCCAGGCAATGGTCATCACATAGGCATCATGTCCAAGATTAGTAGAGCGACTCCTGCCTGCATCTACTACTATTACTCCACACATCGACCGCTATCCAGCACACATCTAGTGTATTAAGTTCATGGAAAAATGGAGTAATGCAATAAGAACGATGACATGATGTAGACAAGATCTATCTATGTAGAGATAGACCCCATCATTTTATCCTTAGTAGCAACGATAAATATGTGTCATTTCCCTTTCTGTCACTGGGATCAAGCACGGTAAGATCGAACCCACTGCAAAGCACCTCTTCCCATTGCAAGATAAATAGATCAAGTTGGCCAAACAAAACCCAAATATCAGAGAAGAAATACAAGGCTATAAGCAATCATGCATATAAGAGATCAAGGAAACTCAAATAACTTTCATGGATATAAAAAATAGATCTGATCATAAACTCAAAGTTCATCGATCCCAACAAACACACCGCAAAAGAGTTACATCATATGGATCTCCAAGAGACCATTGTATTGAGAATTCAGAGAGAGAAAGAGAGAAATCCATCTAGCTACTAACTATGGACCTGAAGCTCTACAAAGAACTACTTAGGCATCATCGGAGAGGCACCAATGGAGGTGGTAAACCCCATCCGAGATGGTGTCTAGATTGGATCTGGTGGTTCTGGACTCTGCGGCGGCTGGATGAATATTTCGTCTGTCCCCTTAGGGTTTCTGGAATATTGGGGTATTTATAGAGCAAAGAGGTGGTCCGGGGGGCACTCGAGGTGGGGACAACCCACCGAGGCGCACTTGGGCCTCCTAGTGCGCCTTGGTGGGTTGTGCTGTAGGAGATATGCCCTAGAGGCAATAATAAATATTATTGATCATCTTCCTGTTCATAATTATGTTTATGTTCCATGCTATAACTGCTATGGTTCTCGAGTCTGCAATAACCACGAGGCTTGAAGGAAGACTCATATGCACGTGTGGAATAATAAACGGTAAAATGTATTCCTAGTCTGGCCTCTAAGACTGGCTCAAGTATTACATGATGATCCTGTTTTCCTGATCATGGGCATGGCTATGCCGGCAATTTTGTGACAGCCCGGGACCGACGCTCCAGAAGATTCCAGAAGATTCCCCTTTAGTTTCTGTTTTCGGCATGTGTTTCTTTGTGTGTTGCATTCATCATCGCATCATTTGCATCATCGGCATTGCATCGTCAACCGTTTTTGAAAACTTGCATTCGTTCGTAGTTGCCGATTCTCTCCGTTTCGCCGTTGCCCATTTCAGGCCAGCCACACACGCATGCGCCCGTGGCACCGTTGAAATAAAACCGTTTTTTAAGCGCGTGCAAAAATATTCTCGGATCGAGTTGAAACTTGTCGTGCGGTCTTGTTATAGCTTAGGTAGACCGCCCGTCAATTTTCGTCGCGATCCGAGTTCGTTAGGTACCCCGTCGGTAATCTGTAGGAGTGCTGGCATCGGTTATCGTCGGACATTTCACGCTGTTTTAAATCTTCGTGCCGCGTCGCACCGCTTCCCTCTCTTCCCCTCCTAGTCCCTCTGCACAGCCCCATAGCCACGTCCCTCCGCTTCCGGACATCGGGTCGACACCCGGCAGTCCGAAAACGGACAGTGCCGCAACCCTAGCCCCATTTCCTATATATAGACCCTCGGTTCCCGTGCCCCTCATTGTTCCGCGTGCAAACCTAACCCTAGCCAGCCCCTTCTCCCACCTCCAGCAGCCCGCCCGAGCCCATCTGGGCCCGTTCGAGCCGATCCGGAGCTCTCCCGGAGCTCCTTCCATGGCAGCCCGAGCCCTCCCGCTGCTCCCCGTGGCCGTCGTCGCGCCAGCTCGCCGCCAGACCTGGCCGGAGTTCCTCCCCTCGCCTCTCCCTTCTCCTTCCTCTCTCCCTCTCTCCCTAACCCCGGAGCTCCCTTCTCCCGCAGGTGCGCCGTCATGGAGTAGCAGCGAGCTCCTGCTGCCCCCGCCGCCGCCAAGCGCCACCGCCGGCCGGATTCCGCCGCCGCCGGCTGGATCCCATCTCCCCCGCCGAACCCCGTCTCTCCCCGCCACAGCTCGCCCCGCCGCTGGTGGCCATCGCCATGGCCTCGCTTCCTGGAGGTCGGGCACGAGCAGCGCCCGAGACGAGGGCGAGCCCCCGTTGACCCAGCACCGCGTGGGCTTGCTGCCCAGCCAGGCCCAGTTCCGCTAGCCAGAGCCGCCGAGATGGCCCATCCGGCCAAGTGAGCCCAGCCCCTCCGTTTTTTTGTTTTTATTTATTTATTTAATTTCGCGTATTAAAACGTTGTCAAATAATTAACCATGCCTCGTTTTAAAGTATTTCCAACATGAAACATGCCTAGAATAATGTGTAGAATATTAATATGCCTACATCATCCATGTTAAAAATAATTAACATGTCATTTCCTGCATGTTTGCATTTATGTCCTAATATTGCATTTTCATAATTAATAAACCGTGCATCGAAATTAATAAAATGAAATATTAAAAATGTTCATCCCATTTGCATCGCATTTTCATGCATGGGGAAAATGTTGGATTGATGGTTGCATTTATTTTGCATTATCGTTTTGCTATACCGTGAATAGGCCTAATCCCGCATATTTAATTGTGATTAATTTCCCACAATAACCTAATCATATTATATATGTTTTCAGGGTAGAAAAATCCATAGAATTTATCTGTGCATTTAGTTTTGCCATTTGAGCATGTTTGTGTGAATGTCATTATGCCATGATGCCCTTTTGTTATTTTCGTAGGAATTAATCCGGGCATGATATGAATTAAGTTTCAACATGAAAGTTGCTCTTTGATATGTGTTCTAGCCCATGGACATTTTTCTTGTCATAGAAATGCATGTTTAGGTTTTGTTTTCGTGTTGTCAACTTGCTATAAAAATCTGATATTTTGAGGGCCCAAAATATTTCTAAGTCTGGAATCTGTTATATTTTGTTGCTGTCTTGCCATGTGATTTGCTAGTGATCTAGACCTCTTTTGTGGTTGGTGTAATGGAGTTATTTGTTGTGGATATTGTCCTCTAGCATGCTGTTAAGTTTCATGCCATTTCATGATCTGTAGCATATATTTTTACTGCTGTCAATATGCCTTCATGATAAAAACTGCATTGTCAAAACTGCTATTTTCACTAAGTCTGAAATTGTTATTAAGTAGCCTTCTTGTGAGCTTCCTACCTAGTGATCCATGCATGTTTTGAATATGATTTGTGAAGATGAAATGAAGTGGATGTTGTATGCTATTGCCCCATGCTTAGTTTGTGCATTTTAGATTATTGTAACTTGTTGTTTCCATATGTTCAAAATGCCATGTTGCTGGTTTTGGCAGATTTCAACTAAAACTTGTTTTGATGATTGTGGTTGAACCGTAGCTCTGTTTTGGACATTCCATATGTGAAACTTGCTTAGAAACTCATGTAGTTTCATAATAACTTGTTGCATTCATGATTTGAGATGGTTGTGTTTGTTTTCCCATGCATTTGCATTCATGTCATGTGCATCTTGTGTTGCTCATATCTTTTAGACCGTAGCTCCGTTTGAGATGTTCTATATATGTAAATCGACTAGAGTTCCGTGTAGAATAACATGGTGATATTTATTTTGATGTTTAAAAAATATATGATGTGTTTAGTTCAGATCTGAACCAATTTCTAAATTAACATATGAGGTCATTTCGGAAATGCTATAAGTTGTTTCTGGCCTCATTTAACATGCCTAGATAGATAGTTTACTTTTGCTTCACCTCTTGCCATGCTTAACAACATTTAATATTGTTGTGTACCTAACAGGAGTGAACTAAATATTTCGAATGTGGAGTTTCGTCAATATGTAACTCGTTGCATATTGAGCTGCACTTTAATGTGTGGAATTTGATTGTTGTGAATTGTCATGCATTGCATATTAAACCGGACATGCATCATATCATTTGTGTATCGTGTTTTGCATATGTTGTGGTGTATCTTGTGTTGATTGTTTGTTTCGGATTGCTTCTTCTCGATAGAGTTCCGAAAGCGTTCGGAGTGTAAGGATTCGTTCGACTACGTTGGCTCGTCTTCTTCATGGATTCGTTCTTCTTCCGAGCGGGATCTCAGGCAAGATGACACATTTCCTTGGATACCATTACTATCATTGCCATGCTAGTTGTCTCGTCTTTTATCGTTATGTCTCGCTACCTACCACTTGTTTGATAAGCCTCCCAACATTGCCATGATAAGCCTCTAACCTCTCCACAACCCAGCAAAACATTGTTTGGCTATGTTACCGCTTGCTCAGCCTTTCTTATAGCGTTGCTAGTTGCAGGTGCAGTTGCTTCCATGTGCCAACATGGACCTTCCTTTTGTTATATCACAATATTGCTGCTATTTAATTTAATGCACATATACACTTGGTAAAGGGTGGAAGGCCCAACATTGGTACTACATTTGCCTAATAATTAATGAACTTGCATAGGGGATATTTTTCCGGACCCCGTGGATAATTAATCAACAACCCGGGCCAGTGCTCCTCATGAGTGTTGGTCCAAACTAGAGCACTGTGCGGGGCCAACCCTGGGCAACTTGGGAGATTTCTACCAGGCCACTGTACGCGTCGCTTAACCGCCGTGTCCTGAGAACGAGATACGCGGCTCCTATCGGGATCGTCGACACGTCGGGAGGCCTTGCTGGATTTGTTTTACCATTCTCGAACGTCTTGAGTGAGGAACTCTGATTATTCTTCGGGCTATCTCGAGGTGTTGGATTTCCTTTGGAATTTCCTAGGAAGATCACGAGATCCATGGATGAGGTTATTCCCACTGAGTGTGGTTAATTTGTGATGGATGAGTTGGAGCACCCCTGCAGGGTTAAATCTTTTCGAGAAGCCGTGCCTACGGTTATGTGGCAAACTTGGATACTTTGTTTAACACCCGGTCATAGCAAACTTGAAGTAAACTCTAATAAAATACACCAACTGTGTGCGTAACCGTGACTGTCTCTTTTCGTGAGTCCTGATCTGGAAGAGAACACGGTGGGGTTATGTTTGACGTAAGTAGGTGTTCAGAATCAATTAGTGATCATTAGTAGCTCACGTCCGTTGTGCGTAGACCGCCATACTTTAATTTCTGTACTCATAAGTTAGCCACTCAAATATATGCTTAGTCGCTTGCTGTAGCCTCACCACTTAACCATACCTTACCTATTAAGCTTTAATAGTCTTGATACCCTTGGAAATGAGATTGCTAAGTCCCTGTGGCTCACAGATTACTACAACACCAGTTGCAGGTACAGGTAATGTGATGATTAGACGTGAGCGTGTTGCCTGATTTGATTTGGAGTTCTTCTCCTTCTTCTTCATCAATCTTGGATGGGTTCCAGGCGGCAGCTTGGGATAGCAAGGGTGGATGTCATTTTATCGTTTGATTTCGTCCGTAGCCGGACCCTGCTCTTATGTATGATGGCTGTGATGTTATTGTATTGCTGTGACTCTGATGTAGTTTGTGGCGATTGTAAGCCAATTCCATATACTCATCTCTTCTGTACATGTACTTGTAATGATATCCATTCTTGCAAACGCATCGAGATGCGCTTCTATCCCTGTTGAGGCCCTCGTGCCAAATAAGGATAGGATCGCATCTTGGGCGTGACAAATTTTGAGGGCACAATGTTAGAAGAACATTTGTGTTGAATCGACCCGAATTGATGTTATGCTATGAGATACATTAGTCATAAGTTAATGGTTAATAACACAAAGAAGTTGATGTTTGCATAATTCCTTAGACCATGAGAGTATCGAGTTTCTTCATGCTTGCTTCATGAACTTTGGGGTTTTTTAAACCTCATCCGTAAATGGGTGGCTATTATGGCGGCTTACGGGTTCATGGAAAAGTATGTCAAGTAACTTGATTACTCAAGATTGGGATTTGCTGCTCCGACGATGGAGAGATATCTCTGGGCCCTCTCGGTGTTACGGTATCCATCATCGTCTGGCCAGACATTTTGTGATTTGATCATGGGGATGCCGGAACACGGGAACGAGAAAAGAGAACAATACCGGTAACGAGGTAAATGGCATAGTGGAAAAGTTGTTATCCACAGGGATGCCAACATGTCTCACCTCGGGTATTTGTAACATATCGCGAAGCAACATGAATAGCACACGACAACTAGAGGTTCACTCGAATATTCATTCGTGTGGGTATAGGGGTCAATATGGGTGTCCACGGCTCCGATGTTGATCATTGATCGGAAGGGGTTTCGGGTGATGTCTATACTTTACCGAACCTATATGGTCACGCGCTTAAGGGTCATCTATCTGCTGAATACTAGACAAGGAGTCCGAGAGAAAGTCAGTGGAAAAGTTTCGGAGACAACGGAAAGGTTCCGGAGAGAACACCGGAAAAGTTTTGGTAAAACCGAAAAGTTTTTTCGGATAAAACCATTGATCCAAAAAGGTTTCGGCAAGCACTGGGAATTTTTTGGAGGTTGCCAGAATGGTCTGGTAATTTATGGAATTTTTCCGGAGAATAAACCGAAAAAGGTTTTCGGAGCTGCCGGAATTGTTTACCGGGTAAACGAAGATGGTTTTAAATTAAACCACCATACCGGAAATGTTCCGGAGCGCATCCAGATAATTTTAGAGGGTGCCGGAAATGTTTTGGGACCTTCCGGAAATTTTCAGAAGTAATAGTCGCGGAAAACATCTTGTCCTAGTGTGAGGGGACAAGATCCCACGATGCGTGGGGCTGTTTTGGGGGCGCCCCCCTTGAGGGGGCAGCTCCTTGTGACTGGACAAAGGTGTTGGGGGGCCCCATGGTGGGGGGCAGCCTCCACAAATGGTGCATAGTGTTGCGAGGAAGGTGGGGCCCCATGGGGGAACACCATGGACAAGGGAACATGTTTTCTCCATGTTTGGTGGGAACATGTTTCCTTGTTTGGTGGGTGCATATTTTGTGGGCTGAATTTCAGCCCCCCCTTCACCCCTTCCACCACTATATAAGGAGGTGGAGAGGATCTCTCCATCCTCACTCAAACTCTCTCACACAAGCCATGCATGATCTGTCATTCTCTCTCCCTCCCAGCAAAGTAGTTTCGTAGAGCCGAAAGGTTGTCTGGGTTCCGGTGGGAACTAGTTCTAGACGGCGAAGCCCTGCCGAATAGATGATACCGTATGTGTGCAACTCTGTAGAGAGATCGTAGTTTCGGTCTTAGTTCGAGAGTGCCTCTCGAAGGGCTGTCCGTGTGACCGTCCGAGTTTTGGAGGTCCTCCCGAAGGGCTGTCCGCGACACCATCCGGGGGACTGTCCGACCGCCTCCCGGAGGGCTGTCCGCGGGGCAGATGAGGGTATACATCCTCGCGGTTGGGAGGTTGTAAAATCCTAGCTACGGGGATCTGCACCGCCATTCGTCATCGACTCTACTTCCGCTGCACTACGAGTCGGTAACAAAAATGATCAAATCTTGTATGCAGTCTCCATAGTGGTCCTGGGCTGGTGCGTAGGTCGGAATTTTTTTGTTTTCTGCTGCGTTACCCTACAGTGGCATCAAGAGCCGTGCTATGCGTAGATGCAGGTTGTGATCTAGAATACATGAGATGTATGGGTATTGCATAGTATAATTTTGTAGTAGATGAGATCTATTGCTGAAAATTATTTGTGCGGGTAGCAGATGAAATCTGTTACCCGATGTTCCTGTTGCTTCCCCTGAATTTGCGTAGTCCTGATCTTGACGGGATGGTGGAATCTCACAAAGTTCTGGCAATCCGCGATCCTTTCATGCTGCTCCTGAGTATGCTGATTGACAGATCAACGAAGTGCTAACAATTCTTTGGGTTCCACCATAGTTGAGAAAGATGGATGTTTCGCAGACGAAAGGGCAATGCAGATGTGATCTGCACGGGGGTCACGCGTATGACGAAGTTTAGTATGGGGCTCGAGATTTTATTATCTCATGTGTCATACACACTGGAAAGTTAATCTAGCAACTTGAATTATCATACTTGATGATGGACGTTGGTAGCTTCGGTTGTTTCTAAACCTTAGAAGCCACGTAAAACAAGTTTTTGCATGGACCGATTAGAGGCGTCTAACTTGGTTTTGCAGGATGGTTTGCATGTGCATGTGATGTGGTATAGCAGTGTTCATAATAATTTGATTATGTATGAGATGACTATATGATGTAAATTGATTAACATGACCTGCGTGTCATGATTCGACATGATGGCTGGAGCCATATGATTGCACTTTAATGACCTGCGTGTCAACCTTATGTAATGCACTTATTTTATTAAGCTTTATGGTCTTCACCAACAACGCCGTGGCCGTCCCTTGCCATCGCGCCGGCTTACAATGCCGTGGCCATCTCTTGCCATCCGAGCCGGTTTACAACGCCGAGGCGTCTTGACAACAGCACCGGCTTACAATGCCACGGGTGTTCGCTATGTCTATATCAACCCAATAGCGGCTGCATACACCGGTGTAAAGTGGTGATGTTGTAAAATACGCCACCCACACTGTGATCTACATCAACATATCAGTGCAGTGCTCACCTGTACGAGCCATCCAACGGATGCGTGCAATACATCACTCACAATTTGATCTACATCAATATATCGATGTAGTGCTCATCGATATGAGCCGCCCGACGGACAGGCACACGAGTCGCCAGCACTACAATTTGGTTCACTTCAACAAACAGCCGAAACAAACCATCGACCGGATCATTGAAGCAATTCATACGGGATCATTTATAACCCGCCACGGCCAACCTCAAACTTCCAGTGAAGATTCTCAAGCCGCATCTTCGAGTCAACTTAAGACTCGGGGGCTACAGACATGGCGAGACACATTTGGTCGTTTTTAACGAGAACCCCGGGTCTTTGCAAGAGAAAACCCAATCCTGGGGGCTACTACATTATTGGCGGATGATTAAAAGTTGCCCAAGAGGACGGACCGCCGTGATGCACCATTCAAACATGGGTGGCCGGATCATTGGATCATCATAAAGACACTTGGAGCTTCTGTCGTTTCTTCATACAAGATGGCGGCTTACAAGATTGATGCTGCTACGCTATGTGATCCGCTTGCCTTACCGGTTAATCTTGACTAGAGACCCTGAGCCGGTTCAAAGAAATTGACGGCCAATCTCGATAGAGACCCTGTACCGAATAAGATTGAGGTGACCCGCTGAACTCTTACCAGTCAATTTCGCCTAGAGACCCTGAGCCGGTTCAAGAAATTGATGGCCAATCTCGCCTAGAGAACCTGAGTCGGTTCAAGAAATTGACGACCAATCTCGCCTAGAGACCTGAGCCGGTTCAATAAATTGATGGCCAATCTCGCCTAGAGACCCTGAGCCGGTTCAAGAAATTGACGGCCAATCTCGCATAGAGACCCTGAGCCGGTTCAAGAAATTGACGGCCAATCTCGCCTAGAGACCCTGAGCCGGTTCAAGAAATTGACGGCCAATCTCGCCTAGAGACCCTGAGCCGGTTCAAGAAATTGACGACCAATCTCGCCTAGAGACCCTGAGCCGGTTCAAGAAATTGACGGCCAATCTCGATAGAGACCCTGAACTGGTGTGAGTTCAAGCATCGAGTCCACCCAGAAGAGCCATCATATGAGTTTTTTTGAGGAAAAGCAAGATCATCATGCATTACATCACATATTGCATCATACATTGCATTGCATCATACATTGCATCATATTCACATGTCATGCCGGCTTATCAAGCCGGGTCAGAGCAAGGTTATGAAAGAAGGAGCAATGTTATAACATCTCCGGGTTGTGCTTTGTCAAAGCCGCCCTTACAACAATACATAATATATTTTGTATTGTTCATTTTTGCAGGTTTTATATCTTAACATGAGCCGCCGTTAAAGTATTCTGCAAAAGCAAATGGATTTTTTAATAGCCAACATGGCTGGATCTTCATGGTTTATCATAACCAGCAATAAATGATTGGGATTTTTTCAAACCAGCTCGGAGAAATTATTATCTTTCAAGAGCCGCCCTATTAGATATAATGCCGTGTCATCTAATTGGCCGGTTCTCGGATTTCTTTAATTGTGCTCTGTAGTAATCTACAACACTCACAGATTTCTCAAACTTATATTTGCCGGGTTGCACCGCAACCACGAGCAGGAATTTCATGTCAAATACAAAGGAATTATTCCAGGATATTCATTCCGGGTTATATCACGACCACGGTCAAAGATTCATTCAACGAATTCTGGTGAGACGTATTATTCTCACATAGTCCCGAGTCGCCACAGGCAGACGACCCGGCACTTGGGGGATACATTATCCAAGTCCAAGTTTATATCAATTATGCAAGTCCCATGTCGCTGCAAGCATGCACCACGACACTTGGGGGCTAATGCAAGCCGGTTTTCAAACCATTACATTGTCAGCAATACCATATTATCTCAAGGAGATGAGCTGGCCCTTCTATATTTTTCTAAAGTCCCAGCCCAGTAATTCTTACTAACCCGGCACTTGGGGGCTACAGTATTCAGCCGTTCCAACATAGTAAGAGATTCAAATTGAAGACCCGCCGAAGCTTTCTGATGAGCTGGCCCTTGGGGGCTACACCCGCCGAAGCATTATAAGATATAAGGCAATTATAAGTCCCAGGTTGCTGCGGGCAGGACAACCCGGCACGTGGGGGCTACACAGTCCAAAATGCTATTTGCAAAGCACCAAGTTATCATGGATAATCTCGGAGCTTGGGGGCTACAGGTAATATGGACATATCAAAAACTTTGAGGAGAATTTTCAAGATATTAAATATGGAGTTCAGTTGTTAGACCCGACGTCACCAACACTTATGACCCGGTGTTATCAAAATATCATAACCCGCCAGAGTTTATATAAGCTGCCCTGCTTCACAACAATGGAATTCCGGTTCTACATCAGATGAATTTTCATCCCAATATTTATCAAGTCAGCAGGATTCTAGTTATTTAACCCGGAGTCACCAAACGATAATGACCCGGCATCATCAATGATTATGACCCGGCGGAGATGACCCGCCAAGAGTATTGGAAGCCGACTCAATGGCATATGGGTGTTCTATTCTCAATATTTTTCAAAGACATTGACAAGCAAGATGATTATCAAGACGACTCATTCATATGGAGAAAAGACCCGGATTTCTGAGAAGCCATTTTATAAGCCGGCCAAAGGAGCAAGCCGGCCACTTAACATATTTGTTACTCTTATTTCAGGAGCTTACCATGAATAAATTCAAGCTAACATGGGGGCTAATGACGGGGATATACCCCATGGTATGACCCGACCTGCCGACTCACAGGATGACCAAGCCCAAGACCCGGCAGGGTGAGCCGGCGCCAGGCGGCTCACAAGAGAAGGCCCATAGGAGAAGGCCCACAAGAGAGAAGGATTCCCTTAAAGGAAATAAGACCCGGAGTAGGATTTGTGAGAGACTAGTCCTAATCCTACTCCTAGTAGGACTCTATTTGTAAACCTACCCTCTCCACTTATATAAGGAGGGGTAGAGCACCCCTAGAGGGACAAGTTCTCAAGAGACACAAGTCTACAAGTTTAGACAACACAAGAGATTAGAGGTAGCAATTAGAACCCTTGTAACTGAGAGATCTTCATCATCATCAATACCAAACAAGCAAGACGTAGGCTTTTACCTCCATTAGAGGGGCCGAACCTGGGTAAATCCGTGTCTACTCGATTCCGATCAACCCCTTCAAGCCGCTATGTAGTTGCGTCTTGCCCCGAACCTAAGTCCGTTCACCCAGACATCTGCCGTGACAAATCCACGACACAGCGGAAACTTGATCTTCGACATTATGACCTTCCGAAGCGGCTATTACGCGCTGCTCAGTCGGACCGCATTTGCTCGATTCAACACCGTCCCGCATTACGCATACCTCAAGCTCAAGATGCCGGGCCCCAAGGGGGTCATTACTGCCAATGGCAATACAGAGCGGTCCCTTAGAACAGAGGAACATGCACTCATGCTGGCGGCCGAATTTACCTATAAAGACGATCTACAAAATTCGGCATTCATCGTAAAGGCATGAAAGGCTGGGAAGCGAGTTCGACTTCAGACCGAAAACTCCGACCCTCCTTCCTCCCCTCAATAGGGACTCACCCCCACCGCACAACCTCAGGACCAGCAAAGCACGTGCTGAAGAGGCACAACTTCGCACTTAAGATTCCATGGGTAGCGGTGGGGAACTTCCGATGGGTGTTCGGTTGCTCCGAACTGTTACCATCAACATGTCTTCGGACCAGACGAAGGCACTCCTAAAAGAGCCTGCCGACGACGTAGAGCCCATCCACACAATCGGCGACTTCTCAAGACCTAGTTTGCAAGGTCCGTTCGCCGAATACTATCACCCATCAAGGTATATCCAAAGGCAGGAGTCAACTAGCGACAGGGCATATCAAAGATGTATGGTCAATAATTGAGGACCCCTGGCACAACAGCTCCTGTAGGCCTTTTTTACTTTTCTTTCGCGTACCTGTAAACAGTTGCTTCGGCAATCCGAGTTATAAGAGTTGTTGAGGAAATGCGAAGTTGCCTCGTGCAAGTACGCCTCAATTGTCCTGTTTTTGGCACACACCTTTTTTCTCCCTTTTCTCGCGAATCTGTTCGGTATGGCTCGAGGTCACCTGCTATTGGACCGGGGGCTCGATTTCAAACACAAATCGCCCTAACCATTGTGTGCTCGACATCTGGGCGTTCGCTTTATGTGCATCAGTTCCGAACTGTGTCTTTGGTCATTAAGTTGGGTTGCTCGGCTCCTTTGCTTGCCCCTTTATGTTCCGCTCGTTCGGCTAAAATGGCAAAGGGAGCACCCCTGCGATTGTGCTTCTGGATAGTCCGGTCAAGCACCTTAGGGGAGAAAGCTAAAAATGGACTGTCATAGTATGCGCGAACCGACCTGTGAACCCCAAGTTAGAAGTATTACACTTCAACCCTCGTAAGCGGTTATGCCGTATTGTGCAAGGAATTTGCCCTTTATGCAAATATCATGATGCCGGCTTCGGCCACGGTTCGTCCGAACACCGCAACTACTCGGGTGGCTAATTGTGCGCTTCCCGCGGTCCTTTTCGCTCCCCTTCGGTTAAGTGAAAGAAATAAAGCATAATAGTCCGATTGGCTAGTATGCCACACTAAAACCGCCTTCGGGTTCTGATAATACGACTAAGGGACACAGTGCATTGGCATAGACACCCCATGTAGTATCTACGTGGGGGTTGAAGCCGACGACTCGCATCTTTCAGTATTAAGAAACCATATAGGAGTTATAAAGGAGGGCAAAAATATATAAGTGCAGATACTATTATTATTAAAATTTATCGCAAGTCTTCGAACACATTACAATCTCATTCAAAAATTCTTTTGCCCGAACATTGCGACGCGATCACCCGCGCACTCTCCATGACTCCATCGAAGTACAACTCAGGGCGTCGGTGCGACTTTCCGGGTGGCGGCGGGTCGGTGGCGACCTTCATCAGATTGAGCCCCGGCCAATCCACTTTGGCCTTGGCAAGGGCCATCCGGACTCCTTCGATGCAGGAGGAGCACTTGACGGCGTTGAGGCGGGGCACAACATCAATCAGCCGTTGCACCAGGCCAAAGTAGCTGCTGGGGAGTGGCTTGCTGGGCCATAAGTGGACGCAAAGGTCCCTCATGACCGGCTCCACCAGCTGGTGTAGCTCCATAAGCTGTTTGAGCCAATCCACCAGCAGAGGAGGACGCTCGGGGGCTCCGAACTGCGCCCAGAACATCCGAGCTTGGTCTTCCTCTCCCCATGAGGCGAGCAGCTGGTTGGCTTCCGCCATGCTCTCCAGGAGATCGGCAGATGCGCCTGAGGATCGCCATAACCAGGTCAGCAATTTGAATCTACTATCCTCGAATACGCACTTTAGGGAGTATGGCTGACCACCGGCTATCTCCTTGGCTTGATGAACTTGTTCCTCGAAGAACCGTTTGTCCACCCGCTCCTGATGGAGATTGGATTTCATGGTGGACAACTCGTCTGAGAGCGCCTTGTTCTTTTGCTCCAAGGCATCACACTTGTTGCTGGCATCCTTGAGCTCCTCTTGAATCTCCGCCACATGAGCCTGGTGTTTATCACTGGTGGCTCATAGGGCGGAGAGTGCGATGGCCGCCTCCTTGGTTGCGGCCTTCTCCATAGCCGCTTCATCTTTGGCACGCCGAAGCTCGGCCTTGAGATTCTCAATCTCTTTCGACGAGGCTGCAACACAATAAAGACTTATTTAAAAGGATTGTGCATTGACAGAAGTCAGGGAGAATATTAAGATTCGATTCGAACTTACCCTGCGCCTCGTCGACCCTCTTTTTGAGGGCCTCCACCTCATCCTCAGAGCTCTTGAGCTTCTAATGTATCTCCTCCAGCTCGGCGCTGTTTTTGGCCGCCACCGATGATGAGGCCTACATCAAAAATAAAATAGATATATCACATCTGCACTTACTTTCCGAACTATAGAGATGACCCCTAGGCGAGTTTGTCCAACTCACCTAGGGCTCAGGGGCTGCCATGTATACAATACGATTAAATAAAATCTTAACAAAAGTGACGAACAACTTACTTGAAAGCCTGCAAGGAGACCTTTGAAGGCCTTCTTCAGTCCGTTATCAACGGACTAGACGCTTTGTAATACCACACCCATAAGGGTGCTGTGCTCTTCGGGGATGGAGGCGCTTGATAGAGCCTCCCCCATTGCCGACCACTCAGTGGTCGGCGGCGCCAGGGATGATCGGATTTCCTGATCACCCATCGGGGATTGGACCAATGCCCCTATAGGCACAATGCGCTCCGGAGATGTTCTCAGAGGGGACTGATTGCCTGGCTGTCCGGTCTCCTTGGGGTCCGGGTAGGGGATCGTCCCCTGTTCTTCGGTGGCCGAAGCGTTAGCATAGGCCATGGGGGTGTCCTTCGCGCCCCCTGTGTCCGCCTTGGAGTGTGCTGGGACGACACCTCCACGGCGTCCTTCATAGCACCTGGAGGGGGGGTGTGAGGTGTCCTTGCTCTCCGCCAGTTCGGCTGGTGGGGTCCCCCCATCCGATATAATCTCGGTGGGGATAACACATCGAGGGCTGTTGCACCAACGACCTGCGTGTTAGCGAACTCTGAGCCTACTGGCGACAGAAAGAAGGGTCTTCGGATCCTAACCAGGATGGAGGGGGCTTGACCCTGAGGCTCCTTCGTGGAACCTCTTCGGCATCTTTGGATGCGGAGCTCGAGTCTGAGCTGTCGGACAGGACCATCCGCACTTGCCATGCCCTCTTCGGGGCAGGAGAAGCTGCCTGCCCTAGGGCATGTGAAGACACCGCTCTTTTCTTGGTGCGGGGGGATCGCCTCCCCCCTTGCTCTCGATCTCCTCCTCTTCCTCTTCTTCCTCCTCTTCGGCCTCCTCCTGATTTGAGGAGGCGGGTGTGTCTTCGGAAGCAGCATCAGGCTGATCCATGATGCGGATACCGGCCTGACCTGGTTTCTTCTTCTTCTCCTTCTTCGTGGGTGGCTCGTAAGGCCCCTCCATGAGCATCTTGGCCAACAACCTGGTCCTCTTGTCTTCGGGCTGAGGAGCCAGACCACGGATGTTCGTGGCTTTCTTCAGCCATCTCTGCATAGAGATGTTGGACAAAGGGTTATGGACCTTCTATGTAATAAAGCCGATTAGGCTAGGATGTGGCATACCTCGGAGTCCGGCTTGGTAGTGCGTAGGCCCTTGTCTTCCCCTTCGACTAGCCAGCTCTTCATCGATTTGAAGAACGCCTTCCACAACTTCTCCTGCATCGTGTGGAAGAATTTCCGGACTATGGGCTCGGAGTCGAGTTTCCGAGCCCACAGGGGAGTGTCCCGGTGCTGGCAGGGGAGGATGCCTCTTCGGAACATCACCTGGACCACATCGGCCAGCTTGATGCCGTTCTCGACCAAGGAGTGGATCCGCTTTTGCAGATTGGCCACCTCCTTGGTTGACCCCCAGTTGAGGCCCTTTTCGAGCGCCGAACCCAGTCTGGTCGGGGGACCAAACTTGAATGCGGCGACAGGGTGCAGACCTTGTTCTTGTGGTTCGGTGATGTAGAACCATTCCTTCTGCCACCCCTTGATGGTGTCGTTGAGGGTGCCCACCGGCCAGTCGACGCGCGTGAGTTTGGTGATGACGGCACCACCGCAGTCATTGTTCTTGCCGCCGACGCACTTCGTCTTGATATTGAAAACCTGCAGCCAAAGCTCGAAGTGCGGCTCGATGTGCAGGAATGTCTCGCAGAGGAGGATGAAGGCGTAGAGGTGCATGATGGAATTCGGCGGGAGGTCGTGGAAGTCGAGGCCGTAGAGAACATTAAACCCCCGACGAAGGGGTGGAGCGGAAAGCTTAACCCCCTGATGAAGTGGGGGATGAACATCACCCGTTCGCCTGGCTTGGGGGTGGGGATTACTTGTCCCTTCTCCGTCGCGCGATGAGTAATATCGGCAGGGAGGTAGCCGGCCGTCTTGAGGTCGAGGATGTCTTGGTTGCTGACCATGGAAACTTCCCACTGGCCATTGGAGTCCTCTATTGCTGAGCTTGGAAGCGGGGGTGGAAGAGACCTAGATCTATGCTCTGGAGGCACAAGGGAATAGGAGGCGGAGATGTCGAATGGAGAGTGTGAGAGGCCTCTGGGGTTTTCTTTCTCCTTTTATGAGGTTTCTCGATTCGGGTTCCCCTTGCCGCATCATGATTTTCTCCACCTCCCGAGACGCGCGAGCCATTGTGGGCGTATGATTAACTACATCCTGTATAAAATGGGGCATGATCTATGTGTGGATAGATCGTCTGGAGGAAACGGCCTCGAACCGCGCATCAAGTGCCTATAACTGGTCTATCAGTCGTGGTGGGCTGTGACCTTTCGTTAGAGAAGTCATCAGGAAACATTACCTTTCTCCCGATGCTTGGCCTTCAGAAGCCAACTTATCTCACAGAATTCGGACGTGCCACAATGCAGAAAACTATTTTTCATCGGAGGCCGAACTATGGTTCGGCGGAAGGAACTCACCTCGCAAGCTGAAGACTCTGTTCGTGAAGCAATTAGAGCTGAAGACTCTTGGCGTTGGAGGCAAGTTCGGGGGCTACTGAGGGAGTCCTATATTAGGGGGTCCTTGTATAACCGACCTGTTGTGTACGGGCTGGACTGTATGGGCCACTCACCGAACAGTGGATGATCTGAAGGCCCAGTTACCAGGTTGGAAGCTTCAAGGAGCACGACTTGCACTCCATGTTTGATGTAGTAAATAGGCACGTTTATCTCCTCGGCATGTAACCGACCATGTGTAAACCCTAGGCCTCCTTGGCATCTATATAAGCCGGAGGGTTTTAGGGTACAAAGATAGAACAACTCATCTAGGGTTAGACATACGATCTCGAGGCAGATCAACTCTGTAACCCCTTACACCATCAATACAATCAAGCAGGACATAGGGTATTACCTCCATAGGAGGGACTGAACCTGGGTAAACTCGTGTTCCCTCTATCTCCTGTTACCGTCGATCCTAGTCTCACAGTTTGGGACCCCCTACCTGAGATCTGCCGGTTTCTACACCAACACCATGGAGGATGACATCCAGTGGTCTTCATCATCAAGATTGCCGTGTGCATGTTCAAGTGGAGCATCACGAAGAGATCATGCTTGAAGCTTTCCTGCCATTATGGTGACAATGGACTTGTGAAGATGTGCCAAAGAGTTGCTCACCCATATTGGAGTATGGGGGAGAAATCAAATAGTCTTCATCGAGCCAACACAATCAAGAAAGGTGGTCCATCTTGAGAAAGTCAAGATCATCATCATCTAGCTCAAGTGAACTATGTGCAAGATATAGGTTTGCCCTTGATAGGTTTTCTATTTTACCAGTCTCACGGTGGTAGTTGGGAGATCGGGTTATATGATCGGTTATCGTACTATTAAGGGGGGCTCTCAAGTGAGTAGCTTGATCGCATCGTTTGTTGAGAGCTCAAACCATTCACATCCTTGCATCATCTTTCTTGTTTCTTGTTAGGCGTTTCTCTTTGTGAGTTTTAGTGCTTATGGTCATCTTCATGACAAGCTCAAGATCATCGAAAATGGAGTCCATATGCATCTTCTATGATGTTTTTTATGTTGGATTTTTTTGCCGGTTCTACATTGATAGAGATTTCACATCTCTATATCATTGGCATTCTTTGTGAGATTTAGAGCTTATGGTCATCTCCATGACAAGCTCGAGTTCTTAAAAAATGGAGTCCATATGCATCTTCTATGATGTTTTTGATGTTGGAGTTTTTCCCGTTCTTCATTGGTAGAGGTTTCACATCTCTATATCATTGATAACTCTTGTCGTCCTCTATCCAACAAGCTTGAGTTTTCTCAATTTGGAGCTCGTATGCGAAAGTTATGGCAGTTTCTTTCTTAGGACAGTTTCCAGTAGTCGGGCGGTAGCACCGCTTCTATGGAGAGGTAGTACCACTCATGTGGTTCTGGCATCCATGCCAACCACCAGACTTGTCTGATGCCCCGCGCCACCCAAGCGAAAGTTGAGCGGCTGTAACAAGCGGTAGTACCGTTGGCAGGAGCTGTAGGACCGCTCTTCGGAGCGATAGCACCGCTTGTGTGTGGGTTGTGGGGGCTAACAGTTGGATTTTTCCCCATCTATAAAAGGGGGTCTTCTTTGCCAATGGATCTCATCCTTTGAGCTCGAGTTTGCTCCCCAGTTGTTACCTTATTTGAGCTTGCTATCTCCCAACCCCTCCAATGATCCTTACTAGTTCTCGAGGGAAAAGAGAGAGGGTATCTAGATCCACACTTCCACCAATCAATTTCTCCTCTGTGTGAGGGGAACCCCTTGGATCTAGATCTTGGAGTTCTTCGTGTTCTTCATCATTCTTCCTCTCATTTTCTTCCATAGTATTAGTTGTTGTGGTGGGGTTTGGGAGAGAAGGACTTGGGCAGTCCGTGTGCCCTTGCCATTGCATTTGGTGCATAGGTTTGAGTTATCCACGGTGATATGTGGAAGTGAAGTTTGAGAAGCTTATTACTCTTGGGTGTTTGAGCACTCTGTAGCTTGTTCCTCTTGGGTGCCTTGGCGCACTAGACGGTTGGTGGTGTCTCGGAGCTCAATCATTGTGGTGTAAAGCTCCGGGCAAGTGTCTGGTCTCCAATTAGGTTGTTGAGAGATTGCCTTGAGAAATTTGTCTGGGTTCCAGTGACTGATGACCCACAAGTATAGGGGATCAATCGTAGTCCTTTTGATAAGTAGGAGTGTCAAACCCAACGAGGAGCAGAAGGAAATGATAAGAGGTTTTCAGCAAGGTAATTTCTACAGGTACTTAAATTGTAAGTAGCAAGTGCTTTGATAGCAAGGTAATTTGTAACGAGCAAGTAACGGTAACAATAGGTAAGGTGCATCAAGGTAGCCCAATCCTTTTGTGGCAAAGTACAGGCCAAAACTATTTATAATGATGAGCAAAGTGTTCTTGAGGGTACACGGGAATTTCATCTAGTCACTTTCATCATGTTTGTTTGATTCGTGTTCGCTACTTTGATAATTTGATATGTGGGTGGAGCGGTGCTAAGGTGTTGTTCTTACTTTAACTAACAACCTACTTATGATTAACCCCCTCGCAAGTATCCGCAACTACGAGAAAAGTAGTAAGACAAAGTCTAACTATAGCATTAAACATGTGGACCCGAATCAACCCCTTACGAAGTAGCGCGTAAACTAAGGTTTAAGCTTCTGTCACTCTAGAAACCCATCATCTAATAACTACTCCACAATGCATCCCCTTAGTCCCAAGGATGGTGAAGTGCAATGTAGTCGATGTTCACATGACACCACTAAGGGAATGACAACATACATATCATCAAAATATCGAACACATATCAAATTCACACGATTACTTGCAACATGACTTCTCCCGTAACCTCAAGAACAAAGGTAACTACACATAAATAATACGCATGCTCAATATTAGAGGTGCACTGAATGGCATAATGGATCTGAACATATAATCTTCCACCAAATAAACCATATAGTAATCAACTACACAAGATAATCAACACTACTACTCACCCACAGGTACCAATCTGAGGTTCCAGTACAAAGATTGAACAAAGAGATGAACTAGGGTTTGAGAGGAGATGGTGTTATTGAAGATGCTGATGAAGAATGGCCTCCCCAAGATGAGAGGGTTGTTGGTGATGACGGTGACTTCGATTTCCCCCTCTGGGAGGGAAGTTCCACCGGAGGACAAAAGTGCTCCTGCCCAAGTTTCGCCTCGAGGAGGCGGCGCATCGTCCCGAAAGTCCTCCCTTTATTTTTTAGGTTTTTTGGGACTTTATACCAGAAGATGGGCTCTAGAGGTGGGCCTGGGTGCCCACCCTACACCAGGGTGCGGTTAGAGGACCTGGTGGCCACCCTCCGGTAGTTTTCAGCTCCAATATTTTTAATTTAATGCATACAAAATCTCTATAAATTTCCAGCGTCATTGAAGTTGTGCAAAATAGGTATCTCTGACGTGCTTTTTTAGGGTACTGAATTCCAGTTGCCAGCATTCTCTCTCTTGATAGAAACCTTGCAAATTGTGAGAGGAAAGGAATTAGAATTACTCCCCGAGACATTATTATGCATAGAAACATTATAAAAAACAATAGTAAAACATGATGCAAAATGGACGTATCAGTGACTGCGCCCAAGGGTTACCAAAGTGTATGGGTACGGTGACCTCCCCCAAGGGTTGCCATTTGTACGGGTTCGGTGACCGCCCTCAAAGGTCCCTTAGTGGAATCATGGTTTCATTGTGCAAGGGCGTGAGGAGATTACAATGTCCTTATTGGCATCTTGGGGAGCATTGTGCCTCCACATCGCTCCAAAAGGAGATTACCATCCACAAGGGTGTGAACTTTGGGATACATCATCGTCTCTGCGTGCCTTGTTTATCTCTTACTTGAGCCCTTTACTTACGCACTTTACTTTGTGATAGACATATTGTTTCATGCTATATATATATCTTGCTATCACTTAGCTGTTTATCTTGCTTAGCATAAGTTGTTGGTGCACATAGGTGAGCCTAGTTGTTTTAGGTTTTGTGCTTTACATATTAATCGCTAGTTTTATTCGGCATTTGTTCAAGCCTAAAACAGAATTATTTCCAAGGGCCTATTCACCCCCTCTAGGCGACATCCACATCCTTTCGTAAGGGAACGATGCCTAGTGTCAAAACGCAACCGCACCCTCTCCCAATAACAACCACTTACTTCCCAAAGTTGCTGTCAGGGGGCAACACTTGCAGTTGCATGCCCAGTGATGATACGTCTCCAACGTATCCATAATTTTTTATTGTTACATGCTATTATATTATCATTCTAAGATATTTTTTGAGTAATTATTTACCAATTTATATTATTTTTGAGCACTAGCCTATTGACCCAGTGCCCATTGCCAGTTCATGTTTTCTGTTTCACAGAAATTCCATATCAAACAAAGACCAAACGCAATAAAAAGTTTCGGAGATGTTTTTTTTGAAATATATGTGAATTTTGCGAGTCAAAATCAATGCAAGACGATGCCCGAGGTCCCCACAAGCCAACAAGGCGTGACCTAGGGGGCGCCCAGATAGCTTGTGGCCAGCCCTTAAGTCGTTTGAGGACCTCCTCCATCTGCAAGAAAGATATTTTCTCAATAAAAATCCCCTCAAAATTTCAGCCCGATCGGAGTTATGGATCTCCGGATATTTAAGAAACGGTGAAGGGGTCAGAAAACATTCGCGAAAATGGAAGATAAAAATATATATAGAGAGAGATCCAATCTCATAGAGGCTCGTGCCCTTCGGGAGCCATGACAGCCATGGACCAGAGGGGAAACCCTCCTCCCACCTATGGAGGAGGCCAAGGAAGAAGGAGGAGGGTGATCTCTCCCCCTCTCTCGTAGTGGAGTCGGAGCACCGCTGGGGCAACCATCGTGACGGTGATCTACACGAGCAACTTCACCGCCATCACCACGAACTCTCCCCGCCTCTATGCAGTGGTGTAAACCCTCTTCTCACCATTGTAATCTCTAATTAAACGTGGTGGTTAATGCTACATATTATTACCCAAAGATGTGTGTCTATCCTATGATGTTTGAGTAGATATCTTTTGTCCTACGGGTTAACTGTGGTATGATGTTATTGATATGAGTTGTATGTTGATATGGTGTTGTCCTAAGGTGCCTTCTGTGAGGCACACATGTGAAGGAATCCCATTGGAGGGTTTGCAATATGTTCACGATTCGCTTATAGTGGGTTGGTGAGTGACTGAAACACAAACCTGAGTAAGGGGATTATTTACGTATGCGAGTATAGGGGACTTGATATTTAATGCTATGGTTGAGTCTTACCTTAATGATCTTTAGTAGTAGTGGATGCTTGCTAGAGGTCGAATCATCAGTGCACGTGATCCAAGTAGAGAAAGTGTGTTAGCGTATGCTTCTCCCTCATTGCATATGATAAGTATCTATCATGTTATATTCAATTGCCTATGGAAAATATTTCTCTAGCGTTACACAAAAAGCTTTCTACTAAACAACTTACTTATTAATCTTTATTAAAATAGCACATAACTTTTATTTCCACATTCTTTATTATCTTGCAAAACTATATATCACACTACTAAGTACTTCTAGTTTTATTCCCGCATAGTTTCATAGTTATTCTAGTCATTGTTCAAAAAATCTTCCGATTCAGTGATTTATTGCCCATTTATCGCTACTCTTGGGGTGATCGATAAGATTATTGCTTATCTTCACCGTTTATTGTTTTGGCTGATTTATCGCAATGAAAAGCGATTTACCGGGAATATCGATAAATCGGGCCTATTCATAGCATTATGTTTGCATAAACTATGTTTATTTTGTTGGGGAACGTTGCATGGGAAACAAAAAATTTCCTACGCACACGCAAGATCTATCCATGGTGATGAGCATCTACGAGAGGTAGAGTGGATCTACATACCCTTGTAGATCGCTAAGCGGGAAGCATTAAGAAACGCGGTTGGTGTAGTCGAACGTCTTCGCGATCCAAATCGCCGAGCATCCCGCGATCTCATCACGATCCGTCCCGCGATCGAATCACGATCCATCCCGCGAACTAATCATGATCCGTCCCACGAACTCATCATGATCCGTCCTGCGATCTCATCATGATCCGTCTCGTGATCTTGATCACGGTCCTTCCGATCTAGCGCCGAACGGACGGCACCTCCGCATTCAGCACACGTACAGCTCGATGACGATCTCCGCCTTCTTGATCCAGCAAGAGGGAGCAGAGAGTTAGAAGAGTTCTCCGGCAACGTGACGGCGCCACGGCGATGGTGGTGGAGTAATTCTGGCAGGGCTTCGCCTAAGCACTGCAGAAAACTGATCAAGAGGAGAAACTATGCACTAGAGAATAGGGTAGCACGTGGCTGAAAATCTTGTGCAAAAATCCTAAAACCCTCTAGCATATATAGGAGGAGAGGAGGAGGAGGCTTGGCTCCCAAGGAGCCAGCCCTTGGGTCGGCCGAACCAAGGAGGATTGGAGGATTCCTCCTCCAATCCTAGTAGGACTAGGACTCCTCCTTATTTTTTCCTTTTTGCCTTTTTCCACCTTTTTCTCTTTGGGCTTTTCTTCCCAGTCGCATGGGCCTTGTGTGGGACTTCCACCAGCCCATAAAGGCCTGGTATTTACTTTCCCAGCTCTTGGGTCAAAATACCCTCCCGATGGTCTCCCGATACACTCCCGGCACTCCCGGTACACTACCGATGAGCCCGAAACTTTTCGGCGACCAAAACAGGACTTCTTATATATCAATCTTTACCTCCAGACCATTTCGGATCTCCTCGTGATGCGGGATATCATCCGAGACTCCGAACAACCTTCGGTCACTACCATACATAACTCTATACTACCGAAACGTCACCGAACCTTAAGTGTGCAGACCCTGCGGGTTCGAGAACTATGTAGACATGACCGAGACACCTCTACGGTCAATAACCAATAGCGGGGACCTGGATGCCCATATTGGTTCCTACATATTCTACGAAGATCTTTATCGGTCGAACCTCTATGTCAAGGATTCAGTTAATCCCGTATGATGTTCCCTTTGTTCTTCGGTATTTTACTTGACATGCAGAAAATAGTAGCATTAAACTGACACGATCATATGCTACGTTTGTAGTTTGGGTCTTCTCCATCACACCATTCTCCCAATGATGTGATCCCGTTATCAAATGACATCTCATGTCCATGGCTAGGAAACCTTAACCATCTTTGATCAACGAGCTAGTCTATTAGAGGCATACTAGGGACATGGTTTTGTCTATGTATCCACACGTGCATCTAAGTCTCCGATCAATACAATTATAGCATGGATAATAAACGATTATCATGAACAAGGAAATATGATAATAACTAATTTATTATTGCCTTTAGGGCATATTTCCAACAGTATCCCACTTGCACTAGAGTCAATAATCTAGTTTACATCACCATGTGATTCGCATTGTTATGAATCTAACACCCAATGAGTTTTGGGGCTCGATCATGCTTTGCATGTGAGAGAGGTCTTATAGTCAACGGGTCTGCGACATTCAGATCCGTGTGTACTTTGCAAATCTCTATGTCAAACTGTAAACACTGCTACCACACTCCACTTGGTACTATTCCAAATGGCTGCTACATTATACGTATCCAGATTGCTACTATGAGTCATCCGGATTGGTGTTAAAGCTTGCATCAACGTAACTCTTTACGACGAACTCTTTATCACCTCCATAATCGAGAAACATCTCCTTAGTATTTTAGTTACTAAGGATAATCTTGACTGCTGTCCATTGATCCACTCCTGGATCACTCTTGTACCCCTTGATGGACCCATGGCAAGGCACACACAGGTGCGGTACACAGCATGGCATACTATACAAAGCCTATGGCTAAGGCATAGGGGACCACATTCGTCCTTTCTCTTTCTTCTGTCGTGGTCGAGCTTTGAGTCTCACTCAACTTCACACCTTACAAAGCAGGTGAGAACACTTCTCTCTGACTAATCCATTTTGAATTCTTTCAAAATCTTGTCAAGGTATGTACTCATTCAAAGTCTCATCAAGCATCTTGATCTATAGATCTTGATGGTCAACAATTAGGTAGCTTTATCCAGGTCTTCCTTTGAAAAACTCTTTTCAAACAACCATTTATGCTTTCCAGAAATTCTACATCATTTCCGATCAACAATATGTCAACCACATATGCTTACCAGAAACTCTATAGTGCTCCCACTCACTTTATTGTAAATAAAAGTTTCTCGTAAACTTTGTATACACTACAAAACTTTGATCACCTCATCGAAGTGTATATTCCAACTCCAAGATGCTTGCTCCATCCCTTAGATGGATTGCCGGAGCTCGCACACCTTTTAGCATCCTTAGGACTGACAAAACCTTCTGGTTGTAGCACATACAACCTTTCCTCAAGTAAACTGTTAAGGAAACGATGTTTTTGTCATCCATCTGCCAGATTTCATAATTGAAAATTGCAGCAACTTCTAACATAATTCCAACAGACTTTAGCATCACTACGAGTGAGAAAGTCTCATCGTAGTCAACTCCTTGAACTTGTCGTAAACTTCTTTGCAACAAGTCAAGCTTTATAAATGGTGACATTCACCATCAGCGTCTGTCTTCATCTTAAAGGTCCATTTGTACTCAACGACCTGCTGTCCAACGAGCAAGTCTACCAAAGTCTATACTTGGTTTTCATACATGGATCCTTTCTCGGATTTCATGGCCTCTAACCATTTGTCGGAATCCGGGCCCATCATCGCTTCTCCACAGCTCATAGGTTCATCGTTGTGCAAGAACATGACCTCCAAGACAGGGTTGTCGTACCGTTCAGGAGCAGTACACATCCTTGTCGACCTATGAGGTTTGATAGTAACTTGATCCGAAGCTTCATGATCATCATCATTGACTTCCTATTCAACTAATGCAGGCTTCACAGAAAAATCTTCCTGCACTGCGCTACTCTCTGGTTGAACAAAGGTTCAACAACCTCATGAAGTTCTATCTTCCTCCCACTCAATTCTTTCGAGAGAAACTTTTTCTCGAGAAAGGACCCAGTTTTAACAACAAACATTTTATACTTGGATCTGAGATAGAAGGTTCACCCAACTGTTCTTAGGGTATTCTATGTAGATGCATTTGTCCATTTGGGTTCGAGCTCATTAGGTGAAAACATTTTCCACACAAGAGTCGCAGCCCCAAATATTAAGAAATGATAGCTTAGGTTTCTATCAAACCATAATTCACATGGTGTCATCTGAACGGATTTAGATGGTGCCCTATTTAAAGTGAATGTAGTTGTCTCTAATGGATAACCCCAAAATTATAGTAGCAAAACGATAAGAGATATCATAGCACACACCATATCCAATAGAGCACGACTATGACGTTCGGACACACCATCACACTATGGTGTTCCTGGTGGCGTGATTTGTGAAACAACTTTCACATTGTCTAAACTTGTATGCCAAACTCGTAACTCAGATATTCACCTCCACGATCATATCGTAGACATTTTTATCTTCTTATCATGATGATCTTAAACATCACTCTGAATTTGCTTGAACCTTTCAAACGATTCAGACTTGTGTTTCATTAGGTAAACATACACTATATCTACTCAAATCATCAGTGAAGGTAAGAAAATAATGATATCCACCGCACGCTACAAGACTCATTGGATTGCATACATCAACATGTATCATTTCCAATAAATTAGTTGCCTGCTCCATCAAACCATAAAACGGGGTCCTTAGTCATCTTAACCAAGAGGCATGGTTCGCATGTCTCAACCGATTCGAAATCAAATGAGTCCAAAGATCCATCAGCATGGAGTTTCGTCATGCGTTTTATACCAATATGACATTTAGCGGCAGTGCCACAAGTATGTGTACTATTATTACTAACTTTGTATCTTCTGGCATCAATGTTATGAACATGTGTATTACTATGATCAAGATTCAACAAACCATTCTCACTGGGTGCATGACCATTGAAGGTATTATTCATTTAAAAAGAATAACCATTATTCTCTAACTTAAATGAATAACCGTGTTGCAATAAACACGATCTAATCACGTTCATGCTCAAAGCAAGACACCAAATAACATTTATTTAGGTTCGTCACTAATCCCGAAGGTAGAGAGAGTGTGCGATGTTGATCACATCAACATTGGAGACATTTTCAACACACATCGTCACCTCACCCTTAGCTAGTTCTCCGTTTATTTCGTAGCTTTTATTTCGAGTTACTAACATTTAGCAACTGAACCGGTATCCAATACCCAGGTGCTACTAGGAGTACTAGCAAGGTACACATGAATAACACGTATATCAAATGTACTTCTGTCGACATTGCTAGCCTTATTATGTACCAAGTATCTAGCGTTGTTCTGCTTCAGCGACCGATTCTCCTCATAATCGAAGCACTTAGTCTCGGGTTTGGGTTCAACTTTGGGTTGCCTCACTAGAGCAGCAACTGACTTGCTATCCATGAAGTTTCCCTCCTTGCTCCTGCCCTTCTCGAAACTAGTGGTTTGACTAACCATCAACACTTGACGCTCCTTATTGATTTCTACCTTCGCGGTATCAAACATCGCGAACAGCTCAGGGATCATTATTTCTATCGTTGGCGTTTTATAGTTCATCACCAAGTTCTAGTAGCTTAGTGACAATGACTTGGAGAACTATATCAATCACTATCTTATATGGAAGATCAATTCCCACTCGATTCAAGTGATTGTAGCACCCAGACAATCTGAGCACATGCTCAACGATTGAGCTATTCTCCTTCATCTTGCAGGCAAAGAATCTTGTTGGAGATCTCATATGTCGCAACACGGGCACGAGCCTGAGATCCTAATTTTAGCTCTTAGAACATCTCATATGTTCCATGACATTCAAAACATTTCGGAGCCTCAATTCTAAGCCGTAATGCATGACGCACTAAACTATCAAGTAGTCATCAGAACGTGCCTGTTAGATGTTCACAACATCTACGGACGATGCTAGAGGGGTTAGCGCACCGAGCGGTGCATTAAGGACATAAGCCTTCCGTGCAACAATGAGGACAATCCTCAGATCACGGACCCAGTCCGCAATATTGCTACCATCATCTTTCAACTCTATTTCTCTAGGAACATATACAAATTCAAGGGAGCTACAACGCGAGCAAGTAATCTACAACATAATTTGCAAAGACACTACTGACTATGTTCATGATAATGAGTTCAATTAATCATATTACTGAAGAACTCTCACTCAAATTGATATCCCTCCGGTCATCCGAGTGACACATGATCCAAGTTCACCAACTCATGTCCAATAATCACGTGAGTTGAGGTGGTTTCAATGGTGAACATCATCATGTTGATCATATCTACTATATGACTCATGTTCGACCTTTCGGTCTCTTGTGTTCCGAGGCCATGTTTGTACATGCTAGGCTCGTCAAGTTTAACCCGAGTGTTCTGCATGTGCAACACTGGCTTGCACCCGTTGTATGTGAACATAGAGTCTATCACACCCGATCATCACGTGGTGTCTCGACACAATGAACTTTTGCAAGGGTGCACACTCGGGGAGAACACAATTTATCTTGAAATTAAGTGAGAGATCACCTTATAATGCTACCGTCGTCCTAAGCAAAACAAGGTGCATAAAAGGATTAACATCACATGCAAATCATAAGTGACATGATATGGCCATGAACTTGTGCTTTTGATCTCCATCTAGAAAGCACCGGCTTGATCTCCATTGTCACCGGCACAACACCATGATCTCAATCATCTTGATCTCCATCAACGTGTCGCCATCGGGGTTGTCACGCCCAACATGCTTCTACTACTATTGCTACCGTTTAGCGATAAAGTAAAGAATTACATAGCACTTAATGATTGACACGCAGGTCATACAATAATTAAAGACAACCCTATGGATCCTGTCGGTTGCCGTACTCATCAACATGCAAGTCGTGATAATCTATACATCACATGATCATAACATACATAACATATATCACATCATGTAATTTGGCCATATCACATCACAACATACCCTGCAAAAACAAGTTAGATGTCCTCTAATTGTTGTTGCATGTTTTACGTGGCTGCTACGGGTATCTAGCAAGAACAATTCTCATCTACGCAAAAACCACAACGGTGATACACTAGTTGCTTTTCAACCTTCTCAAGGACCGCCTTTGTCGAATCCGATCCAACTAAAGTGAGAGAAATTGGCACCCGCAAGCCATCTGTGCAACAAGTTGCGGTTGAGGGAACTGGTCTCTCGTAAGCATACGAGTAATGTTGGTCCGGGCCACTTCATGTCACAATACCGCTGAACCAAAACACGACCAAGGGAGGAAGCAATCTAAGCATCAACGCCCACAAACTCTTTGTGTTCTACTCGAGATCTCATCTACACATAGACCTAGCTCATGATGCCACTGTTGGGAAACGTTGCATGGAATTTTTTTTCCTATGCACACGCAAGATCTATCCATGGTGATGAGCATCTACGAGACGGAGAGTGGATCTACATACCCTTGTAGATCCCTAAGCGGGAAGTGTTAAGAAACGCGGTTGGTATAGTCGAACGTCTTCGCGATCCAAATCGCCGAGCATCCCGCGATCTCATCACGATCCGTCCCGCGATCCAATCATGATCCGTCCCGCGAACTCATCGCGATCCGTCTCGCGATCTCATCACGATCCGTCTCGTGATCTTGATCATGGTCCTTCCGATCTAGCGCCGAATGGACGACACCTCCGCGTTTAGCACACGTATAGCTCGATGACGATCTCCGCCTTCTTGATCCAGCGAGAGGGAGTGGAGAGGTAGAAGAGTTCTCTAGCAGCGTGATGGCGCCGCGGCGATGGTGGTGGAGTAATTCCGGCAGGGCTTCGCCTAAGCACTGCAGAAAAATCGATCTAGAGGAGAAACTACGCACTAGAGAATAGGGCAGCACGTGGCTGAAAATCTCGCGCAAAAACCCTAAAACCCTATAGTATATATAGGAGGAGAGGAGGAGGAGACTTGGCTCCCAAGGATCCAGCCCTTGGGTCGGCCGAACCAAGGAGGACTAGGACTCCTCCTTATTTTTACCTTTTTGCCTTTTCCCACCTTTTTCTCTTTGGGCTTTTCTTCCCAGCCGCATGGGCCTTGTGTGGGTGTTCCACCAGCCCATTAAGGGCTGGTATTTACTCTCCCACAGCCCATGTAGCCTCTTGGGTCGAAGTACCCCTCTTGATGGTCTCCCGGTACACTACCGATGAGCCCGAAACTTTTTCGGCAACCAAAACAGGACTTCCTATATATCAATCTTTACCTCCGGACCATTCCGGAACTCTCCGTGACGTATGGGATCTCATCCAGGACTCCGAACAACCTTCGTTCACCACCATACATAACTCTATACTACCGAAACGTCACTGAACCTTAAGTGTGCAGACCCTGCGGGTTCGAGAACTATGTAGACATGACCAAGACACCTCTACGGTCAATAACCAATAGCGGGACCTGGATGCCCATATTGGTTCCTATATATTCTATCAAGATCTTTATTGGTCGAACCTCTATGTCAAGGATTCAGTTAATCCCGTATGATGTTCCCTTTGTTCTTCGGTATGTTACTTGCCCGAGATTCGATCGTCGGTGTCTCCATAACTAGTTCAACCTCGTTACTGGCAAGTCTCTTTACTCGTTCCGTAATACAAGATCCCGCAACTAACAATTATTCACATTGCTTGCAAGGCTCATTGTGATGTTGCATTTCCGAGTGGGCCCTGAGATACCTCTCCGTCACACGGAGTAACAAATCCTAGTCTTGATCCATGACAACCCAACAGACACCCTCGGAGATACCTGTAGAGTACCTTTATAGTCACCCAGTTACGTTGCGACGTTTGATACACACAAGGCACTCCTCCGGTGTCAGTGAGTTGCATGATCTCATGGTCATAGGAACAGATAGTTGACATATAGAAAACAGTAGCATTAAACTGACATGATCATATGCTATGGTTGTAGTTTGGGTCTTGTCCATCACACCATTCTCCCAATGATGTGATCCCGTTATCAAATGACATCTCATGTCCATGGCTAGGAAACCTTAACCATCTTTGATCAACGAGCTAGTCTATTAGAGGCATACTAGGGACATGATTTTGTCTATGTATCCACACATGCATCTAAGTCTCCGATCAATACAATTATAACATAAATAATAAACGATTATCATGAACAAGGAAATATGATAATAACTAATTAATTATTGCCTCTAGGGCATATTTCCAACATATTTGCGTCTTGCGGACCTTGTTACACAATATGTATTTTTTTGTCCCATTTTGTTTATCATTATGTGAGGATTCAAATGATAGGAATCAAGGTAACACTTCTGTCCAATATTATTTCGGTGTTGAATATAACATATTTTACTGTTGGGAACCTGGGATTTGCAAAAGATGACTGATTAATAATCGACCGATAAAATCGATTAATCGACCGATTTTTGATTAATCTATAATCTCCAGCTGACCGAGATGCTAACGATAAGCAATATCCTCAACATTGGTTCTAGTTAAAGTAAGGATTAGCATGCGTAGAATTATATCGATGGTCGATAGAACTTGAGAGAATATTAATTCTACCTTTACCTTCTCGTTGGGTTCGACATTCTTACTTATCAAAAATGGCTACGAACGATCCCCTACACTTGTGGGTTATCAAGTGACGAACATGCAAGTGGCCCCTCCTCCTCGACAAAACACCGCTAAGTTGCAATCGTATTGAAGACTGCACTTTCAGTTGAGGACGACACCTGCATGTTCTTTTTGGGCTTAGCCAAACCCAAAGAACAAATTTGCACAAAAACTTATTGGCTGACCTTAACTTATTCTATTATTATTTTCATTCCTTGGAAATTAAATTGAGAGCGGAAGCTCCTTAATCAAGAAAATTCATATGTGTTGCAAGTTTTGTAACTTGTTGGGGGAGATATCTATCCACATAGGTCCATCTATTTGAACCTGAGCTCGGGACCAGCCCATAGGCCGAGCAAACAGGGCTACCGCCTCGGGCCCTTGATATGATCAGGGCCCCGATAATAAATTATACTAATAACCACCATATTATTACTCATTGCCTCGATACATCATAGAATAGGTGAGGATAAAATAAATTCTTAATTTGGGTGAGCAAAGTCCACACTGCATACCAATAACGTGTACCACATATAAACAAACCGCTAATGACATCAAGTTTATTTAGGCCCTTTCTGATGGACATCTAATAACATTGAATGAACACCATGTTAACAAGATATATATGTGTACAACTTTTCATTTGAAAGACCGATAGCTACACTACATAAATTGAAACACGATACATATGTGCATACCAAATAATCAAACCAGTACCCGCAATTACAATTAACATCATTTTTATCTTTAGACAGGTGATTACTATAAGTTATACTACTACAGTATTAAGTATCAACTAAGAGCACACACATACATATTTTCAATTTATTAACGAACCTAATATGCTATATTCGTTAGCCAACTACACACAAGCACACACACGCGCGCACGCACGCACACAAGCGCGCGCACGTACGTGCACGCACACACGCACATACAATGTATACACACACGATGTATACACTATATAATTTATGCAAATCCTCAAAATATGAATGAACATGGACTTTAGATAAGAGATATAAGTTAAATTTAACATATATTTTTACCGATGTACGTTATAATCACATGACAAATAATACAATAAATTAACATTTAGCATACCATCATGTGGTTAACTATGTCAATTAAGTGCCCAACATTAGACCGTTTAAGTTGTAGTCTGATAAAATATATGTTTAGAAGATTATGAAAGCTTAGTATAATTTTTTTATGTATTTCTCTTTCGCGCGGTGTCCAATATATCTTTCTATCGGCCCAACATGAGCCATCCATCTTCAATCTAATGGTCTATTGTCTAACTGTAAGAATTGTTTCTATCGTCCCTCTGTGTTGTTGCCTGGATGGGCCAAAATCACCATTGACCCTTAGATCATCAGTATATCACGAAAGGAGAAAATTGCACATTTTGTCTTCCAAGTCTCTAGCGCATAACACTTTGGTACCGCAAGTCGAGAAAAGATCCAATACAGTCCATATACATGAAACTACATTACATTCTACGACACATCTATGGTACCCCTCGGTGGTAGAGCGCTCTGGTGGTGCCGTGTGACTCTGCCTTTTTTGCGTAAACCCGTCGCGTTTTTTTCGAAATCAACCCGCTCTCCAGTTTGGCACCGCATGCCAGGGTCACCATATCAGGCCCACTTGTCGGTCACACGCGCCGAGTAGTCAAATCGCCGCAGCCTTATTCGACAGCCGCATCTACTCCACCACTCCTCTATCTTATCTATTTCCGTCTCGTCGCCCCTCCTCTTCTATGTCACCCTCATCTCTCTCTCTCTGTCTCTCTCTCAAATTCCTAACCAACCAATCACTCGTCGCCTAATGTCGTCGCCAGTGGCGAAGACCAATGGATGGCACAGGATGTTCGACGAATGGGCGACACTGATATGATCAATGTACCCATTGCCCACGAGATCATAGTCCAGTTCAAGAGTGTGCCATTTATAGTGAATCGCGCGCACGGCTTGCTCAAGTAGTTTCAGAGCCGATGAGGAAGCTCGTGTGTTCCCGATGGCAAGGGTGTCGTTGCGGTTGCCATTATCATGTGGTGCATGCTCAAGTAATGGTCCGACGATGTTGTGCATGTACCTCTCATGCAGCAGGCGACCGCTCTTGTCGAATCCATAGGTAGAGCATGTCGAGAACGTTCAAGTTGCTATGACACGTCCTGTCGACCCTAACTACATTGCCATCGCTTGCAAGAAGCTGCCACAAGCTATGCTTTTGGTCGTTATTGATGACCACGTCTGCAACGTATCTATAATTTTTTATTGTTCATGCTATTATATTATCAATCTAGGATACTTTATATGCAGTTACATGCTATTTTATATCATTTTTGACAACTAACCTATTAATCCAGTGTCAAGTGTTAATTATTGTTTTTTGCTTGTTTTTGGTTTTCCAGGAAATTTGTACCAAACAAAGTCCAAACGCTACGAATTTTTTTAATAATTTTTTCTGTACAAAATAGAATCATGAAGCTTCGGGAGGAGTCAGGAAGTGAGAGGAGGAGACGGCAAGACAACAGGGCGCCCCAGGGGTAGGCGCGCCCTGTTATGTTGTGGGGCCCTCGTGGCTCCACTGGTGCAGCGACGTGCTATGCAACGGTTTTTAACCCTTTCAGTGACGTAGTTTCAAACCGTAAACTTGCTAGTGTGGGTGATAGGGGGTCCATCGCACACGCTATACATCCCACACAGTTCAACACAAAAACGGTTCGCAATTTGGATTAGCATCACACATGGTTATTTCACGAAAATCATATGTAATATGCCATTCATTGCACACGATTAAAATAAAAGCCATGTGCGATGTAAATGCCATCATACACAATTGGATCGAAAAAACTGTGTGCAACGTAACGATGTGTTAGTTAATTCCAAAATCAGCTAAACGTAATCAATTTTCTATGATCATCTTTTGACAATCAAACATAACGCAGAAATGCATATTCAAAATTCATTATATTATTTATTTTCAAGCTTTGTCATACAATATACAAAAATACAAACGTACTATCTCACATCACATGACAACCAACGCATACAACTAGCAATCACATCTAATTGCGTCGTAAAGCTTCATCGGTCTCTTGTTCATCGATGACATCAACTCCCAAACCTTCTTAAATTTCTTATTGTATATCATCCTGAATACCCAAGAGAAAAGGGTGACAAGGTCAGAAAAAAGTAAATCCTTACACAGAGCAATGATTTAGTGCCCAGGCTCATCTACACCTTCGATCGTAAAAAATTCAAAACAAATACTAAAAAATTCAAAAAATTCTAATTTTTTTTTTATGGTAGAGAATTTGGTGCGGGAGGTTCGCTCCAAATTCAGATCATTCAGACATCCGAGTGTTTCTCAGCAAAAAAGACATATTTGGGGTGTGTAATTTTTTTACTGTTCATGTATTGTTCTGACCCAATTTATTTTTTTGCTCACAGCGACTCATATGTCCAAATGAGCTGAAATTTGGAGCATACGTCATGCACTAAATTTTCTACCACGCAAAAAATTGTATTTTTTTAGTTTTATTTCTATTTCTAATGATTTTTTTTATCTTACAGACTCAAGTATCCTACTTAAAATTAGTTCTTACACTAGTTATGCATAATATTTTTTATCAAAAAGTATTGGAAGAGAAAGTTCATGACTTGTGATTAGTTTGATGTCTTCGAAAATCTTGATGGATGAGAAGACCTTCTTGGGAATAAGGATGATGTTTGCTGGCTATGGCTCCAATGGAACGACCCAGACCAACCATGGGCCGGATCTTAGCTGCCATGCAATGCCTCTGATCTCGCCCTGTTCAGAGCCTCCACGACAATCACCCTGAGGGACGGCCAAACTGCCTCTTTCTGGCACGACAACTGGTCGGGAAAGGGGGCCCTTCGCCATCGATACCCAGGTCTGTTTGCCATTACAACAAGGAAGAATAGATAGATGCATGGCGAACTAGAAGACGAGGCCTGGATCCATGCGGTCGCCAAGATCAGCACTCTGGATCAACTTCAAGAATTCATCCTCGTGGCCTCGACAGTTACTTCGACTACACTCGAACAAAATAACCCCGACGCCATTTACTGGAACTAGAGCCGAAACGGTGAATACACGGCTAGCTCGGCCTACCGGACACAATTCCTAGGATCCTACCAGAGGTTCCTCACGGACAAAATCTGGAGGGCACAAAATCTGGAGGGCACATGCAGAGCCTAAGTGCAAGATTTTAGCACCTATGCAAGACCTGCCCGTTCACTATTGTTGTCCACAACCTGGTCTTATCTTGGGTCGGTATGTCGACCGCCTTTGCATCATCGACTGATACCCAATCAATTGACGCCTAGTGGGAGGCGGGCCTCAAGAATGTCGACAACAGCTCCAGAGGGCGGCACAACGGCTGCCTCATCTATATCACGTGGAATGCATGGAAGGCGAGAAATTGACCAATTTTTGAAGGTACTAGACTGACCTACATCGAGAGGGCGCACCTTACTTTCGAGAAAATCAAGCAGCGCAACCTGGCATTCCATCCATGAACGTTTCAAACTTATGAGTAGTTACTAGATGGAATTTATGTGATCTTCTAGATCATGGGGTTCCCGGCATGTCCCCTTGAAAAAAGATGCCACCCTGTACATATTTCTCTCTTTTTGATGAAAAGGTAGTGTTCCTACCAGTTCCTCAAAAAATCAAGATAACTTTAGTACTATCATCCAAGCTAGCTAGCAGCCAGTCTGGTGGATGGATTCTTGGAAAGAGATGCACGCGAAGCTAGCTTACATGGCCACGAACTACATCTCCATGACGTTGCCTCTCAGGATGCAGAACTTGTTGAAGCACTTGTGCCACTGGATGATATCCCAGAGCTGTATGACCGCTTCGTGCTCGTGCTTGCGTCTACGGCCGACGACGAGCGTCATGGCATCCATGGACCCTCCTCACGCACGGCCGCCCGATCCCGAGTGGCGCCGCCGTGTCCTGCTCCTAGTCGGAGCTTGGAGCAGGCGTTGTCTGCCTCGCCGACCATGGCATGGAAGAAGTATCTGTTATGTCCGTGGTTCTACATGAGGTTGGATTTATACTAGTTAGATATATATGTGGATGTGGTAGAGTAAGTGATGAGAAGATAAGATTAGATATTTTTTTTGGCTGTGAACCGTGGACAGATGGATTCATGTCAAGTCATCGATCCATGGCTTTAATCTCTTCGTCAATAAGAATTTAGTACACATATGTGTCTTTTCTTGTCATTTGTTTTTTTGCCTTACACCATCAAAATAATTATGAATCCTTCTCAAACTTTTACTACAATATACCGAGGTCTTATGTTGACACCATGCTAAGTTTCGTATTTATTAGACATTATTTACATTTTCTAGAATTAAACTGCCAATAAACTTCAAGTTCACGGTTGATTCTTGCCACATAGATATTTAAATTTTATATTGATTTCTTGTATGAGGCATACACATATACTCACTGCCCTAAATATGATTTTTCAAATAATTTTTGTATACTTTTTCCTGTACTCGTGGTACAAATTTGAATGTATCTATTAAATGACTAAAAATGTAGTTAATGACTCAAATATAGCAAATGAGCTTTGAAAAATACCAAATTTTAATGCGGAAGATTCTATGATGTATATTAACTGTAGAAAAAAAATCAAGGTCAAATGATAAAGGAAAACATAAGTTCACCACCAATTTGATACATTCACTCTCGAAACCATGATCTATCCTCGAAGGTTGTTAGATTTCTAAAGGATGTACATAAAAAAATATGAAACCTTCTCAAACTTTTACGACATCATGGTGAGATCATATCATGACACTATGCCAAGTTTCATATTTTTCAGATTTCATTCACAATTTTTATCATTTCGATACCAATAAACTTTATGTTTGTGGTTGATTCTTGCCACGTATGTATAATAAATTTATATTCATTTCTTGTATGGGGCATACAAATATACTCAATAATCTAAATATTGTTTTTCAAATCATTTTTGTGTACTGTTTCATGCATTCATGATTCAAATTTAAATTATATCCATTAAATAACTGGAAATACAGTTAATGACTCAAATATAGCAAATGAGCTCTGAAAAGTGTCAAATTCTAACAGGGAGGATTCTATGGTGCATGTTAAGTTTGGAAAAAAAATTCAAGTCAAAGGACCAAAGAAAATGTCACTTCGCTTTAAAATATATCGTGCAAACCAGTATTCTTTCAAAAGATAATATTGCAGACATCACACATGGTTCCATTTGTGAAAGTCTGTGCAATGACAGATTACATCACACACACAAGGCATCACACACGTTTGCGTTTTTAACATCGTGTGCAATGATATACTACATCACACATAGACGTTTTGCAAAAACTGTTTGCATGGCATCACACACGTTTGTATTATAATAACTATGTGTAATGATATAGTATACCACACACACATCATTTGTACAAATCGTGTGCAAAGCATCGCACATGCAACTCTTTTGCGAATCATATTTGATGATTCCGCCATCGCACACAGTTCGTGTCATTAGCGACGAAGCTTGAACTATAACATTTGCAATTGATGGATCTCACACCGTTTCGTTGAAGGGTCTATGATTGATGTGTTGTCTTTGGACCATCCTACAGTAGAGCTCTGTTCGAACTAATTCCACCTACATAAATTCTCTAAAATCGGGAAACCAACAGAGAGCCACCCGAAGCACTTTTTTCGCCACCGCAAGCCTCTGTTCCAACGGGAGGCCATCTAGAGACCTTTTTTCGGTACCCTGCCGGAGGGGGAATCAACCACGGAGGGCATCTACATGAACATTGTTGCCTCCATGATGATGCGTGAGTAATTCATCACATACCTACGGGTCCATAGCTAGTACCTAGATGACTTCTTATCTCTCTTTGATCTTTAATACAATGTTCACCGCGATTCCCGTGGTGACCTATCCGATGTAATCTTCTCTTGCGATGTGTTTGTCGGGATCTGATGAATTGTGGGTTTATGATCAGATTATTCATTGAAAAGTAATCGACTATTTTTTGAATTCTATTATACATGATTATTATAGCTTCGCATTTCTTTCCAAACTATCAATTTGGTTTGACCAACTAGATCAATTTATCTTCAGTGGGAATGGTGCGTTGTAGTGGATTCAATCTTGCGACGCTCTATATCCTCATGAAAGAAGAAGACAAGACACATATTTGTATTGTTGCATTAAAAACAAAACGACGGAACCAATACATATTGCTAGTTTTATTTTTTTTCTATATCATGTCATCTTGTTCCAAGCATTCACTACAACAAAACATGTCAGTAGGTACGCTTTTTTCAGGACATCCATCCCTACATTACGAAGTACCTTTCATGTAGACAAGCTTTTTAGGACGATGTACAAAGCGTCACCAATTTCGTTTTTGCATGTGCATTATATTTATTATTATTTTCATGTGTAAATACGCAGGGATGATTTTTGAGACGTTTTAGAATACGACCCTATGGCTTAGAGAATAACAATAATATATAATCTTCTCTAAGAGTATTAAGATATAGTCTTGTAATAATAAGCTGTAAATAAAATCATGCTATTAAAGTGGACAAAACACGAAACTGAAATTACATCTTTTTCAATAGCAGGAAAGAAAGTTGCCTGCCCATCATTGCCCACAAAACCAAAAGTCTTTTGACGAAATTTAACATTTTGAGAACAAAAATCTCGTCACGGGTAAATCCGGGACCTTGCATCATATCGGAGCGCTACACATAGGTTCCACTTGACTGGGCCTGCACACCGGGCCGAAAGCGAGTATTTTTTTTAACGTGACGAAAAAATCCCAAAAAGCAGTGACCTAGAACTTTTTCTAAATGCAGCATACAAATTCATATAGGAGTGACCTGGTGAACTTGAACTCGGACCTAATGCTCCAAAAGTGCAGCTGCTAGCCAATGGAACTGTTGAATGTTGGTGATTGATTGCAAGCGCAAAACATGTAATAACCGACTCCACCATTCGGATTCAATTTTTTTAATTTTAATGAAACATTTTTGAATATTATCAACAATTTTTGAAATGTGACAAATAATATTTAAAATTCCAAACACTTTTTCAAAATGTGATCAACTTTTGGAATTCCACCTTTTAAAAGAAAAAACATGAACAATATTTGAAATCGCTAAAAAAAGTAAAGTGCGAATACTTTATAGAAATTTACAACATTTCTTGAAAAACACTTTTTTTAAAACAGGATTTTGTTTTCTGAACCATGAATATTTTTTAAAATTAGAACAAAATTTTAAAATTCCCAACATTTTAATTTTCAATCATTTACTCATAATTGTGAACGAAATTAGAAATTCTAGAGAATTTCTTGGAAAACGAACACATTTTGGAAAATATAAACAAAAAATATAATTTCTTTTGAAAATTATGAACATTTTTGGATTTTTAAAAATAGAATATATATAAGTGAGATAAAAAAATAAAGCAAAGCAAAAAAATTGACTCTATTTTTGGGACAAGATTTTAGGGGTCGTATAAGTATACGACGGTTAATCCAAATCTCCTAGGAATTCTCTATGTGTTATTCTATGAACACTCATGAACAAATTATTTTCTTATCCAATTTTTCATCAATACTTAAAAATCAACAAGAATGGCGCTAGATGCACTTACAGGTGTGGCTTTGCCGCCATCGTTGATAACGGCCACAACCGCAACAGGGTTTTCGCCCAAGTTTCCGACTCCACCTCATCTGCACATTATCTGACAAACGACGCCCACCTAGCACCCTTACCGAGCCAGCTCGTAGCCGAAGAAGCCCATCGTCGAAGCAGCCAAACGAACATTGCGGAGGCCATCGACCAGCACCAACCACTGGATCCGCTAACTAACGACCGGAACTCGGGCCACCGTACACAACACAAATCAATCCTTCTCGAGCACCATGTCGACGAGGACCACAGATATGCCGCCTGAGGCCATGAAGCACCTCGGTTCCCAACCATGATCAAGCTCCCACGCGCATCCATCGGGGTACACAGAAGATCCAACAGCTGGAGACGCGCCCATGCTCCATCACCATGAGCCGCTCCAACACGCCACCATCGGGCTGCCGCACTGCTCGAGCGGCAACCCCTCGCCCTGCTTTCACGCGACCTCACGACGACAGAACCTCGTCGCCGGACCCCTTTCAGCTCTCCGCCGAAACTCACTGTGACCCGGCCGCACACACCCTTGCCAGATCGGCCGAAGCAGGGGCCACAACCACGCCGCCACTGCTCCCGCCGCAGGTCGACCACCGCTCACACAATAGATCCGGGCGCTCGGACCCCGAACCTGCCGCTCCGCCGGAGGAGAGGAGCTGCAGCTAGCCAATGCAGAGAACACGACGACCATTGCCGAGGCCACATGAGCTAGCCAAGGGGCCACCCGCTCCATGGAGAAGAAGCATGTCGTTGCCGCTGCCACATGGGCTTTGCCCAGCGGCGCACCCCGACGACGGCAGGGAGGAAAGACGTCAGAGGCGGTGGCTGTCAATGGTGACTAGGATCTATAGGAGACACCGGTGCTGCGATGCAACCTCGTTGGCGCTGCTATGCAACACTCCCAACGCACGTGGCAGGAGGCTGGCACCGGTGTGGCGATGCGGTTCGTCGGTGCTCCGAGGCACCACTCGTAAGGTTGTAAGATGGAATCGCTGCGACGGCTGCGAAGATGTTGCGTGACAGAGGCGATGCTGCCTGGCCGGCGAAGCTACATGAGGATACCGGGTGTGGAGCACATGCTGCTATGGACCGGGTCTTTCAACGTGTGCGGCTTCTGCTGCGTGAGGGTGATGACTGATAGGAGGGACCTGGCCGGCTTCTTCTGCTGCTATGGACCTGGCCGGCTTCTGCTACGTGTGCAACAACCAGATAGGAGGGAGGCCACGCGGCATTACGGTAACATATCAAACTGCAATTCTCGAATAATCCAACGGCTCGGGAGATGACTGATTACCGTTGATTTATTCCTAGTAGCCGCCTTTTCTACAAACCATAGTAAAAATTAGGAAGTGTCAGTCTCAGTCAAGTAGTATAATATGTAAGAAGAAAAAAACTGAAAGAAAAATTGTTTGCACGAATCTTGATGCAAGATTAACGGATTATAACATCGACTGATACTTAGTTTCAGTCGACTGATTTTTAGCAAACCCGTAAAAATTAAGTTTCCTTCATTTTATTTGGAGGAAATTATTTTGTCACTTGGCGCTCCTATTTTTCATTTGCCGCCAGAAAATTATTTTGGCACGCTTGGCGCTCATATTTTTCGGGGAGCGGCGATCGATCCATTTAGCGGCGGATTGAGGGAGACTCGGCGGGCTGCGAGCGATTGGATGCGGCGGAGGTTGGGGAGAGACACTGGTCGGCGTGTGCCTAGGGGGCGGCGGCGGCGATTGAGCGGGCAGGTCGGAGGAAGCATCTGCTGCGACGAACAACTTCGTCTTCAACCTACAGGTGGAATATGCAACGCAAGCACGAAAGTACAACCGTGCTACCTAGGGTAGCCGCCCCAGATTCGTTGTGCGCCTGCGCGCCCAGGTCTACTCGCTCAAGCAGTGGTACGGAAAATCCTCAAATTCTTCTAGTATATTGATTTGTTGCTCAATCGCTGCAAATTTTTGTTGTCATACTCTGCAAACTGCAGGTGCTCTGTTCCGTGGCAGGAGTAGAGTAGATATTCACATCTTTTATTTTTCGGGAGAGAGTAGATATTCACATCAACAGAAAAATCTTCGGAACATTAGGCGCATGTACAGTTTGAATGTTTGCTCGGTTTAATTGCTTCTTGGTTTGGTCGCTTGTTTACATATCGTGGGGAGAGATGAAAAATTACCGGCCTGGACAGCGCTCGTCGTGTGTGGCGTACAAACTGTTGCGTGGCAATGCCAGCTTTGCGGGGCGGCGGTGTTGGCGTGGGGCGCCGGCGACCACCTTCGGCTCCGCTCCTTACCGCTGTTTTGCCATCCCTCTTCGCACGCGGCCCTCGCGGCAAACTCCAGACGTCACGTGGGGATTAGTGGCCATCGGCGTTGTTGCCTTGGAGCTACCAGCGCGTGGTTTGACCTCTGACGTTTCATGGCCGAGTGCTATTTATTGGACTCACTCCACTTGATCCCAAGTGATGCGATCATACAGGACCAATAATTTCCTCTAAAGGTCTGTCTAGCCGCCAACCTTATCTATTTATAGTTGCTGTTTTCCGGCAAGTTGTACAAATTGGTCTGGCCACAGCCCACAGACGAACCTGTTCCTAATTTTCTTTTCTACTCATGGTTTGACGCGTGGCTGAGGCGGCTATGGCAGCGATGCCCACCGTGAGGGCGACCTCTGGTACTCCTTACCCTCATGTACTGTGGAACTGCAGGGGGCAATATTTCAGCCATGTTCAATCGACGGCCAGAGGTCCATCAGTGCCGAGGTCCTGCTTCTCTTCTCTCCGTGTAACGGTGTATATCCAGCCACCTGCCAGTGGTAAGCTCATGCTCACAAACCAGATTATCTGATCTTGTAGTATAGTACATTTCACTGAATCCACGCCAGCTCATGCATATAGGGGAAAGAGGGAATATTGAAGAACCGTATTCTTCTGTCCATTTTCCTTTATGGTACTAAACACAAAAAATATACTCCCTCCGTCCCAAAATTCCTGTCTTAGATTTGTATAGATATGAATGTATCTAGTCACATTTTAGTATTTAGATACATTTATCTCTAGACAAACCTAAGACAAATTTTTTGAAACGGAGGGAGTATTTACTTACCGTAGGTGTGAGTAAGCATAGCATGCAGTACACATGGATATATGAGGCCATGGTCTTTGTTTACGATTGAGTTGTTGCAACTGCATATGTATATGCGAGCGACTGAAGTGAGGCATGAAATCGATTGCATGCCATTATCATGTTTGGTTTACATGAGAAAAATTGCTTAATCGATCATGTTTTTTTTCAATGCCGAACCTTTTAGCCATCAAATTGTCAGTGCACTTGCGAGTCAAAATATGCAGAAGGATGGATCAAAGGCCACCATGACATTGACACATTGACATTGATCTCGCTCTCTTATTCTCTCTTTCTGAATCCCTCAAGCCATCAGAGGAGCTCAAATCCAAGTAGAGGCAGCTCATTGATTTCTGAAGAAAGTTAGTGAGCAAAGAATCCCCCTATGGTCAGCGGCATCTTTATCACATCCCAATTCATTTGGAATATCCAATAGTGATTTTGGCAAAATGGAGATAAGTATTTTATATACATGTATTGCCGTTGCTACTTCTCTTGTAAAATTCTACTTATTGGGAGGAGCGTCTCTTGTCACATACATCACCGTGGAAAAATGGGGACAGTTAGCACACCGTTGTTGGATTTATGTTACAAAAGGCTATATATTAGGTATGTTAATTGTTTGGGGGTTATACTGGTGTTTAGTTAACACAAAATTTCGAATTAAAAATCTCAATTGATATGCAAATTGTATTTTTTTCCTAATAACAACTCTCTCAATTTTATAGAAGGTACTCTAATGGCAGAAAAATTGAAGTGTACAAAACCACAATTGCATTTAATTCTATGACCTTTTGCATTAGCGTTCGTTTCCCTGTGATGGAATCACTATTCCTGTGGAGGCATATTAAAAGTCAGTAGATTCTTTTTTATATTTTGGGTATCTAGCTAGCTAACAACGCTCAAGTTAGTAAACCTTGTTATGAGATCAAGTACTGAGATGTGTTTGGTATTTCACAACTATACATAGAGAACGTCAACCTTGAACCCTAAACCGCTTTCTACTTAGAGAACTACTGGGTTTAACATATAATTTCTATAGCAGCAACATATGTGAAAGGTGTAGTTTTTGAGTTGTTTAACAGGGGAAGCTATATATCACTATCCAAGAATGACTTCATGTGCTGGTACACTTTTTTAGTTCTTTCATGGGAGCATACACATTGAGTTGTTTGGGGAGTACATATCTTTTCTAAAGAAGCAAAGATAAAAATCAAGGGCAGAAGAGTATCCATACATGTTTTCTAAATATGAACACTTGAGCTCCTTCGTCCATTTGTTGAGGCCATGATAAAGTTGGAATTTGGTTTTACTTCCTGCTTTATATTTCCCATTTTCACTAGAGTATTTCACCCCCATTACCAATGCCTATTTTTTGCATGGCCTTTGATTTATTACATTTCATTTTTCTTTTTAAGTTTGTAAGTAAGTAATGTTTTCGGGCTAAATGTCACCCGTGCAGACTTCTAACTAGAATGCTTGTAACAAAGAAATAAGACTTACCCTTCAATAAATTAGTAGATGACAACTTGTTTAGAAGCTACCTTCATGCAGAAAATAGAGGTGAAGTATTCTGGTTGTTTCGAACAGTTTGTGTTGATGCATCATTAAGGTGGCGACGACGCCTGCAGCGAAACATTTAGCCGATTGAAGAATGATGTGGGGCTTTCTAAGGTGTGGTGTTGTCACTCGGGGTATTTTAGTGGGACTTATGCTAATTTGTAGTCAAATTTCTTTATTTTGTATTTATTAAATGATTTCGTTTGGATTTTATTGTATTTAAAGATTTAGTATGTTCCACCTGACCCCGGCTACCACAATAACCATTGTGATACAACAAATATTGGATTGAGAAAGTGCCATATTTATTAGTTTCGCATTGACCCCAATCATGTGTATTGTTTCTTAAAAATACAGTGAATAGACATACTGCTCTTTTTGATATATCATAGAAAGACGAAATGCCTTTATTACCTCCATATATTTCTGGAAATTACTACCATTATATTGGAAAAATGAAAGGGCGCATCAACGCATGCAATCAATGATCTAGTGTATCTTTACATCTACTTCAGCACAAAAAAAAATAGTGGACCGGGAGAAAATTTATAACAGTTGGAAACCAATTATTTCAGTTATAATATTGAAACATGCTAATTATTTGCTTAATGAAATTCTCACTATATATATTAAGAAGTATAACAGAGTTATGTAGGTGTTACTCTGCGGATTTGGCTCTGCTTCTCCTGTTTGCAAAGTTAATTTTCCTCTTTCTGCTATCTGGCTAGCAATTGACATACTATGATTAAAAATGTCATAATCCATTGATTTACGATCAGTATTACATTTGATAATTTATAATCACATACATGAACTTCAATTGTTCCGGGCCTGGAATGTTAGCGTTTTTTACATTATAGTACAATGAATATATGATGGAAACAACATCGCAAGATCACTCAGCACTATAGGCCGGCACAGAAAAGCACGCATACGCTTCTAGTTTACATGACGAGTGCTTCATTTGTTTGCATCATGCATGCATGTTTAGCTTTCAAAATAAAGTATTATGTTGTTGCAAAATATGTCTAGAATAAGGCTATTTAGTGCATTCCTAATACATGAAATCGGAACTTATCGGGGATATAACCCTGCGGTGTAACCCGCCCTGTTGGGCTGGGTTAACTTATCGGCGGCTTCGGAGACGCTAAATATGGGCCGTGTCAAGAAGACAAAGCGATTAAGGCGGTTGCTAAGCAAGTCGCCGGGCGGCCCAAGTACCAAGAGACGGCGGTTCAAGGCCCACGGGGCTGATCGCGCCAGATGGTTTCTTTGCTTGAGAGGCAAGGCGTATTAGAGACATGATAGGTTACGAGTCATGATATGACTCGGACTCTACTATAACCCTAGGGTCTTGACCTATGTATATAGGCAAGCCCCCAGGGCCAAAAGACTTAACTTAGACACCCTCGAAAGCTAGGTTAGCGATATCGCGTCCTTGTAATCGAGATCTCCATTAATATAGACACAAAGCACGACGTATGCTATTACCTTCATTGAAGGGGACAAACCTAGGTTAACCCGCCTCTCGTTCTTGTTCGATCCCTTTGAGTCGCCACCCAACGACGATGGCCTCACACCTAAGTCCTTGTACGAGGACATCTGACGTGACAAAACCATGACATAACCCTTGAAAATTAACATTCTTGAGCAGATTATGTGTCTCCATCATACCTCTTCCTGTTTAATTGTAGAATGCTCATACTCAAAATAGCAAGGCAGCCAAGCTAGGTGGTCTTCACCAAGTCACTAAGCAGGTACATATATGCTAGATATCCAAACGGTTGTATAACAGTAGTTGGGATAATTTTCTATGAAATTGTCATTGTTTGCGTAAAGTGAAATCTTCCTAGGTTTAGGAATAACAAATATCAATTCTTTCAAAAATGGGATGAAATTGAAGTCTTATTGTCTTTATCAACTCAAGAAACAAAAGAAACTTGTGGCCTATGGAATTTGAGGGAGTAATGATAAAACATATGTGGTTGAAGGAAACATGCTTGGAGAGCAATATGTTGCAGCCTCTCTTTGTGGCTCACAAATCTAGGAGATGAGAACTGGTTAGACCATATGAAAAATCCAAACAGTAGGGGATGTTGGTTATGTTATTGCTTGGCCTCTCTCACATGTAAGTATGTTTCCATACAAGCATCGAGTATGCTTCAATAGCCACTTTTAAGATATGTTATTTCTCAATAAATTTTGTGGTTCTCGGGTAAAAAAATGCAAGCCAACCACTCTAACGAAGCATTTGTATGATACATTTCTTATATTTTATCAAAAAACATCTCATTCGACACTCATCTTAAAACATTTTTCATTTTCTTTTCCAGGGTTGTTGAAGATTTGAAAAGAGAGTGCAATACGGGAGCCACGAGTAATTGGGTAATTGAGGATTTGAAAATCGAGTTCATTGAAGGAGCCATGCTATGTTGATGAACTAGTCTGTCAATGAAGAAGTTTTGTGGCTTATGTTATATTTTAGCTTAATTGAGAAACATAGTTCCAGACTATAAGCTATTTTCTTATTTATTTGCATGTTTTGTATGAATGTGTGATATTATTTAGTTGTGAACTTAGGTGTAAGTATGTGTTCGGGCTAATTATTCCACTCACCTTGCCAACTTTGATGCAAATGCAATGTATGACGTGGAATGGTGCGTTCATATAATGATATTATTTGATTAATTTGCATGTGCGGCCATGTCATGATAAAAAATGGTTGAATTTGAAATGATGAAATACAAATTTGAAATAAATCAAAACATTTTCAAGTAAAATATTCCATTTCTATTAAGTCATTTATGTATATATAGAGATAAATGTAATGTATCTACACAACGTGTAAGCATAGCCCCATGATCAATGTATTTACAAAAGCGTCTCAGTGGTGTTAGTGGTGTTGAGACGCAAATAAAACGTGCATATGCGAGTAGAGACGTGATATGAGCGTGTCTAACATAACATCTGTACTTGTGTAGTCATGATGTTGAGCGTCCCTATATAGTGTCCCATGTCATGTAGACACGCTTAGCAAGCGTATTTACGTGGTTTGAGATGGTCCATGGGGAGACACTCCAAAGACGCTTTACAAAAACGACTCTACAGTTGCCTAGAGATGAAATAACGCGTCTCTAGGTATGAAATTCGACATCTTTATTGTTGTAGTGATTACTCCGTTTGTTATGAACTTGATACCTAGAGAGAGGCAAGCATAGAAGCACTCTCGAAGTGGAGTAATAGTAGTAGATACAAAATCGTTTCGGTCAAATTGTTTATGGACATGATGCCTATATATATGATCATTGTTGTGAATAACATGTCATAACTATGCGCAATTTTGTCAATTGCCTAGTAATTTGTCTACTCACCGTATGCTATTTTCAAGAGAGAAGCCTCTAGCGAACATTATGGCCCCCGGGTCTACTTAAACATAAATACAAAAACTCCAAAAATACTTTGCTACATTTTATTTACTTTACTTTTCTTTTTCTTTTATAATATCTATTTCTAGCAAGATTTAATCCTTGCAAGTAATGAGTTCAAGGGGCTTGACAACCCTCTTGTCCGTGTTGGGTGCAAGTGTTTGGTTTTGTGTGTGTAGATGTCGTTGAAAAGAATTTGTTTGGTTCTCCTATTGCTTTGATAACCTTGGTTGTCAATGAGGGAAATACTTATCTCTACTATGTTGCATCTCCTCTCCTCTTCGGGGAAAATCCCAACGCAGCTCACAAGTAGCAACCACGAGGAGCGGGAGGTTTTGCCTGATCTGTAGGTCGTGGCTCGTCCTGTCATTGGAGGCCACAAGTACGCCTATCTATGTGGAGGAGTTATAGACACCATTCTTACGGTGAGGATTGAGAAGGAGCCATGGGAGAAGGAGGAGGTGCCGACGGCGAATAAGAAGAAGAAGAAGAAGAAGAAGAGGGCGGGCAAGATGCATGCTCACCGCCACTCTGCACACATGAGTGCCACACTGATCCCCACTCATTCCACCCGACAGGACTGAAGAAGTTCTGAATTATTACTAAAGAAAGGATGCAGTTAGCATCCAGTTAGCAGTAGCAGTTAACTTATAGTTGTATGTAAGTTTGAACTGCCTATAATGTGAGTATGAGAATGTATGAATTACCTATAATGCATATATGTGTCAACTATCTACGTTTTGGCAATTGGGAACATCCATGTTTGTCAGTTCGCACACTGTTTTAACAAATGTTTTTGTTTAATTTTAACAACATATCTATGTCTTTGTGTGAATTTTGCCAACATATCTGAGTGTCAGTTAGGATCCAATTTTTGCAAATCTTTCTTTTTAGTTCACACACCGTTTTGACAATTCTCTTTATGTTTCTATGTCAGATAGCATCCATTTTTGGCAACACCTGTTACACAATGTTTGGCCGCACATTCAGATCCTTTTTTGGAAATATCCATCTTGGTAAAAATGCATTCATATAGTGACACATTCAGATAGCGATACTAAATTTTAAAAAACATAAATTCAGCTACATTCTGACTTATCTCAGATGCATTCAAATAGTGACACATTAAGACTTATCTCAGTCAGATGATGAGGAAATGAAGTTAAACATAACATAAATTCATCAGGTGCATTGCATACCATAATACACCATTTGGAGTTCCTCAGGTGCAATACATAACATTTACAGATTTTTTTACTTAAATACCATTGTTATAGTCAGCAAAATATGCACCCATCCCCATCCTTCCAAGGTATGGTATATATAGAGGCCTTATATTTACTTATCCAACTTAGCCTTCATAATCTTCATGACTCTAGGATTGCCTTGATCTGCTCCAGCTTCTCTTTGCTCCCATGCCCAACATTCAGTAGGTTAGCGACAACCTTCTCAAGCTCCTTCTCTTCTGCAAGTTGGTCCCTGTCCACCTTGATCGCATGCATGCCCTTCCTTGTGTTCTGAATGATATCTACCTGGGTCTTCATGATACACCTTTGCGGCTTTGCAAGCCTAAGTGTCTCCATCTCGAGTTCCATCTCTACCTCTTCATTATTCTTGTTCATCTTCATCTGGTAGTGCACCTTGTCAACATCATCCTGCCAATCAAACATTCATCATTTTTTTGTACACATTGCACACATGATCATAGTGCTTTATCATCTTGGCTAGGTTTTTTTCATATGCCACTTTCCCAGTCACCCTGCCATAGTTTTTCTCATGAAACATGCCCATAACTTGTTCAAGCAGTTCTGTAGTATGACAGGCCAAGGAGCATCAACCCATTGCACTAGTCTACAGTTTACACCTACCTACCAAAGTAAACTAAACTTAATGTTGGCATTGAAAACTAAATTCAGCAATTTCTTAAATTTCTACTGAATATAAAATGCTTTCTTACTGGTAACTCAACGTACAACTATGTAACTACAAATAAAATGGAGGGTTAATTAGACAAGGATAATGATCAGTGGCCAACTAAGCACCAACACCTATCCAACTAAGCAAGTTAATGACCAGTGACCAATTATAATGACCAGTGTCTCAATTGTGTTGTCAATATGATGCACAATAATCTAAGATTTTACATACATGTGGTGCACATTTCTACTTAGTGTGCTCATTGCCCAACTAGGCAGCAACTAAAAAAGTGCCAATTCTCCTACTCTACTATCACATTTCTACTTGTACTAATTGAACAACTAAGCACCAAGATAAACAGAATGCCAATTCTTCTACTCAATTATCACTTTCTAGTTAGTGTGCTCATTGACCAACTAAGCATCAAGATAAACAGAGTGCCAATTCTGCTATTCTACTATCACATTTCAACTAAGTGTACTACTAACTCACCTTCACAGGGCAGCCAAGGAATAGTCTTCCACTATGTGTTCCTTCAAAAGCAACACATTTCTCTGGCCTAACCTTGCGCAGCATGAACTTGGGCACATCATCCACTGTAGATCCGTAGTATAGGGGCTCGGGAATGGTATCCACCGTCTCCTACATGCATAAACCGGTAAATAACGTCTCCTACATGCATAAACCGGTAAATAAATCTCAATATTTTTCGAATCGATGGAGAAAAGCTCAAAACCAAATAAATCCACAAATGCAAGAACTCTAACCCTAACTAAATAGAGGAGAGGGGAAATCTTGCAAAGTACTCCATTTTCTTGAAGTCGTCGCCCATGTTGATGTCGTTATCTGTGCTCTCTTTGCCATCCCTCCGCGATGGCATGGTCACCGACGACGAGTATGATGGCGGCGGTCCAGTCATAGAGGGAAGCGAGCTCGAGGAAAGAGTGCGAGCGATGGAGAGAGTGAGCAAGAGTAGAGTGAGAAGGTGAGAAGAGAGTGAGTTGGCCGGTCGTTTTGACCCAGCCGGAACACACGACTGGCATGTGATAGACAAATGGGCCCCAGACGGCGACCCTGACGTGCGATGGCTAACTGGAGCATGGGTTGTTTTCCAAAAACATGAGGGGGTTTTCAGGAAAGGACAACGCCATGCGAAGGTACCAGAGCACTCTACCATCGAGGGGACCATAGAATGGCTCGTAGCTATTATGTATTCTCATATATAATCTACGTATTGGAGCATTTCTCGACTTGCGGTACCAAAGTGTTATGCGTCACAGACTTGGAGGACTAAATATGTAATTTTCTGACACGAAAATGGTTGTTGGCCCTGTGTCATGAGTATAGCACAAAAATGGCCCACTTCTGAAAGTATTTCATGATTTGACTTTTTATGTACCGTGAGTCGCCGTAATTGTATGGTCGATGAGCTAGCTTCATAGTCAACAACCGCAGTTCTAAGAAAACTCACACGACGGGAAAATTACACAAAAGAGAAACAAAGTATGGTCCTTCCCCCGCTCGCCCACCCATGAGCGCTTACCGCTTGCCTCCGCCAACCAACCACCCGCCTCGCCACAAATCCACCGGCAACGCCGCCGCTACCAGGGATGCAGGCATCACCAACCACGCCGCAACTACACCTGCCTCCCCCCGCCACTCCCTTACACCTTCCTCGGCTTTGGAGCGCCATGGATCCAGCCGGAGTGTCCCAGACACGACTGGAGGAGGATATGGAGATGGAGAGGTTCAAGGAGCAAATGAGGCAGAGGACGAGACTACCAAGGCTGGGCCGCGACACGGTGAAGAAGCTGGTGGTACGGATCTGCACCGAGGTGTCAGAGGAGGAGATGCGAAGGATGATTCCACACCGGAGCTTTGTCGCCGAGGAGATTCTGGAGTGGTCTTGGATAGAAGCGACTTCGCTGATCCTGGAGCAGAGGGCGAAGTGGCGAGCATTTTGGTCGCTGCAGCCACGGTGATCAACATCCCGACATCGTTGTCACGCTCAAGCTCGATTCCGGGGGACACACTGAGCTATGACGGATCCGTCTGGGGATCTGTTGAATCAGGAGGCTCGAGGCTTAGCGAAGGCATCATAATTGGTTCGATCGTCTACGAGTGGGCTCACTCAGATGATTAGGCGACCGACCGGTTGCGCTGCCCCCTCCGCACTCCGGCGGCGCGACGGGCTCTGTTCAGCTTGACCTATTCGCCATTGCTCCACTTCAAGGATCAGGTACCACCGCAACCACCAGATTTTGGGTGAAACAGAGGTAGAAGGAAGGGGATTCGCAAAGTGAATGACGTTAGAAATGCCTTCCGCAAATACGCCATCGAAGGGGAGTTGGCACCAGAAATTGACGTCTTCTACGTCCAACTCGTCCTCTCCCCTATTCCTAGGGTTTCTGATCCCCAAAGACGGCTGGGCTGGGGTGAGGAAAAACAAGCTGCCGCAAGCTCACCTGCAGATCGTCTGATTGAGAGAGAGGATTTCATAAGCGAGGAAAACATGGGAGAATGATCGAGAGGAAGAGGGCGTGGGCAAGGAGGAGAAGGGAGTGGAACACTGCAAAGCCACCAGTAGCAGACCCAATTCGCCTCGACATCGATGGGGATGAACTACTGCGATTGGTTATCAGGGCCCTCCACCACCATGGGTGCAGTTCCAGCAATTCCCTGGGGGGGGGGGGGGCTATCCGCCGTTCCAGCAAAGTGTGTGGCTGGGGAAACCTGGCCTCAATCAACCCGCCCCAACGTGGCCGCAGTAGCAAGACTTTGGGATGCGGTTCCAACAGATGCAACAACTGCAGCAGCAGCTCCCCCTTTCGCCAACTAGGGGCAATCACAACAATAGACTGCGCCCCACCAACAGCAAGGGATGCAGTACAAGCAAAAGAATCAAAAGCAAAACCATCAACAAAAGCACAAAGGGCAACACCCTCAACCAGTTGTTGCTGCTCAAGTGGTCATACCCAAAAGCACTGAGGCAATGCACAAGGAAGAGGAGTACCCTGATGTGATCTGCTACAACTGTGGGTCTCGAGGAACCACAAATCCAGTTGTGAAGTGGAGAGAAGTTGTTTCATCTGCAAGAGTACTAAACATGAGGTGATTGGCTACCCTGTCAGAGAGAGATCACACCATGCTGCAAAATACATAGGGAGTGCTGCCACTAGGCTTGGTTTCTATCATATTGAGCTGCAAGCTAAGAAGGATGACAGATTCAGTGCTCCCAAGAATACTGGTCTAGTCTATCTGGAATCTGGAGAGATCACTAAAGAAGAGTTAGCCAGAGAATTTAGGATCATATACAAAACCTCATGGCCTTGGTTGATCAGACAGCTAGACAAGTGGTTCTTCCTTGTAAAGTTCCCCCACACATCAAAGTGGAGGATGTGGCCAAGTATCCATGATTTGGTCTGATTAAAGAGGGGGTCTTAGTCAATGTTTCTTCTTGGGATGGAGACCTAGAAGCATGCTGAGTTACAAGAGACCCGGATTCAACTGAGAGGACTACAACCAGACTGGTGTGAGTGGGACACACTTGACCAAATCACATCTGCTTTTGGTTTGTTGCTGGAGGTGGACTGGCAAGCTATGTTCAAGAGCTTCTTTGAAGTGGTTAGGGTCAAGATTAGGTGTAGGGACATCACCAAGATCCCTCAAGAGAGACTGTTTGGAATAGGGGCTAAGCTATTCCAGATCCAGATCCTGGTAGAAGAGAAAGTGGAAGAGGATGCTGCTTCTGTTGAGGGACAAGAAGGTGAGGGAAGTGTTGATGCCAATACTGACAAGGGAGATAATAATAAGAAATCTCCAAGCAAAGGTGGCAAGGACCAACAACCAATGGAAACCGACGAAGGGAACAAAAACACTAGAAAGACATATAAAAGTCAAGGCAATAGCAGCACAAGGGCAATTGGCTATAGTGCAGAGGGGGAAAACATACCTAAGACAAACATGGAAGAGCAGCTGGACAAATCCCTTCATGAGATCAAGAAAGACATCTTTGGCATGGATGGACATATCTGACTCAGATAAGGACAAATGCTTTGATCTGCTCCAACAGATGGAACTGGCTGATGATTTGAAACAAGATCAAGGATATGAATATGACCTAAATGAGGAACTCTCCCCCAACTGCATCCAGAGTGTGTACAAGTTGCAAAAAGATGCCCAAAAGAAGAAGAAATTGATGGTGCTCATAAAAATAAAAAGCAATGGGGCTCTATTCCAGCCGCAAGATTCAGCAACAGAGTGAATGGAAGAGGCATGACCATGGTGGAGATTGCATAGGAAGCCTAGAAGGTGAAGAACCTAGAGGTGCCTGGAAAATTTCATTCCAAAATCCAAGGTATAATTAAACAAAAACATTTCCATGAACTCCCTGTTGATAATATAGTGAGCCTGGCAGGTGACATAGGAGTTGACATTGAATCTAAAGGGGAGAGACACACACCAAAGGCTGTAGGACTGAGTGTCTCCCATCAATGCAACAACTTACTAGTCCACCTGATCACTGCGTAGATATTAATTTCAATGACTTGCCTTCCCCTAGTCTAATAGAAGAGGTTACTTCTGTCAACTCCTCACCACCTACCCCTGAACATCTGCAGGATGTTTATGAAAGTAGTATGAGGTCTAATTGGACTATGACACGTAGGCATAAGCGGGGCAAGCACCCCAGGAAAAAGATTTTCCAATGAATACACTTTTTTGGAATGTGAGGGGGATTAATGCTCTTGGTAGAAAACATAACGTGATACAGCTTCTCAATAAGACTAAACCTGCTGTGATTGGTCCCTTAGAAACAAAAAATGAGGAAATCTCAGACTCCTTCCTGAAATCTTTTGTAGGAAATAGAAATTCCACATGGAACACATTACCTGCCAAAGGCTCTGCTAGAGGCATTCTTGTAGGCGTGGATTCTAACATTTGTGAAGTTCTTAGCTGGCACATCGGCCAATTCTCTATGACTTGCCTTATTAAAGTCAAAAGTATAGGAGTAAACTATAGAATCATCACTGTATATGGTTCATCCTATGAGGAGGAAAAAGATAGTTTTATTTCTGAGCTACATAGTCTCTTTGTTGACTATGATACCCCAACATTAATTGGGGGGATTTTAATCTAGTTAGATATAATGTAGATAAAAATAATTGTAAGGTCGATCACAAGTGGTGCGATAAATTTAATGTGTGGATAGAAATATGGAGTTTATTAGAAATAAAACTAGGGAATAGACAATTTTCCTAGGCCAACAATCAAGTTGACCTGATTATGTCCACAATAGATAGGGTGTTTTGCTCTACTGATATAGACAAGCTATTCCGTATGGCCTCCATCCAGGCCTTACCTAGATTGGGAAGTGACCACACACCAATTCTATGGGAATCTGGTCTTGGTCTCTATCCCAAAAGCTCTAGTTTTAAGTTTGAGAAATGATGGTTACTTAGAGAGGACTTTAAAGAGGTAGTAGAGAAAGTCTGGAATAGCCCTGCTTAAGGCTCTTCCTCTTTAGACGTGTGGCAAGCTAATCTTATAAACCATAGGAAAATTACAAAATGTTGGAGCATCAACATTGAGGCTGAGCTCAGAAAGCTTAAGAAAGATATGATGTCTAAGTATGATACCTTGGACATCAAATCTAAAACTAAAGAGTTGTCTGTTGATGAGATAGAGAGGCTTAAAACTATTAGAAATGAGATGACCAAAATTTGGCTTATAAATGAGACTAAAGCCAAACAAAGTTCTAGAGATAGAAACATTAAGGAAGGGAATATGAACACTACTTATTACAGGGCCCCTCAGATTAATTCACTACAGGGCCCCTCTGGACCTAGTTCTGATACTAAAGAAATATTGGACATAGCAGCAACTTCTACAAGAATATTTTAAGCAAAAAGGATGATTCTGGGTTTATCCTCTCTGATGATTTCTTCAATAACCAAGATAAGGTTACTGCTGATGAGAATATTATGCTATCTGCCCCTTTCAATGAGGAGGAAATCAAAAAAAGAAGTTTTTGATTCTTATTCAGATGGAGCACCAGGTCCTGATGGCATTCCTTTATTTTTTTATCAGAATTTTTGGTACCTGATAAAAGTAGATCTTCTTGCTATGTTCAAAGACTTTGATCAGGGGAAGCTTGACATTTACAGGCTGAATTTTACCATGCTTACCCTGATCCCTAAGGAGCCTGATGGTTGTGTCATGACTAAGTTTAGGCCCATTAGCTTACTCAATTGTGTGTTCAAAATCTTCACCAAGGTTCTTACTAATAGGTTAGGCCTATTTATGGATAGATTAGTCTCTGAAAACCAATCTGCCTTTATTAAAGGTAGATATATACTTGAGAGTGTAATAACAGCTCATGAAGTTATACATTCCATAGCTAGATCAAACCACAAAGGTGTGGTCTTGAAACTTGATTATGAGAAAGCATTTGATAGGGTGGATCCAGATTTCCTTCACAAGTTACTTAATATCATAGGATTTGATGATAAATAGTTGCAATGGATTGAGCAGATCACCCATAAGGGGTTTACGGGTGTCAAAATCAATGATGTAGAGAGTCATTTCTTCCTCACTGTCAAAGGATTGAGGCAGGGGGGCCCCTTGTCACCCTTCTTGTTTAATTTACTAGTAGATGTGCTAACTAGAATGCTCTTCAAAGCTTCTAGCAGAAAATTGATTAAAGGGCTAGGGTCTGAACTTTGCCCTGGGGGTGTCATCAGCCTCCAGTATGCTGATGATACCATCCTATTTGTAGATGGTGACCCTTCCATGGCCACTAATCTCAAATAGGTGTTGACTTGTTTTGAATAAGTCCCTGGGATGAAGATCAACTATCAAAAGAGAGAAATGATCCCTTTAAATCTTGATGAGATAGAGAGTGACTCTTTCACCAAGATTTTTGGGTTCCCTGTGGGTAAATTTCCCATTAAATACCTTGGTATCCCCCTCCACTTTGACAAGTTGTCTAGAGAGGATATCCAGCCCCTGGTAGACAAGATTCTAAGAATAATTGCATGCTAGAGAGGGAAGTTGCTTTCTTATGCTGCTAGGGTTACTCTAATCAAATCTTGCCTAGCAAGTATCCCAATCTACCTTCTTTCCTTTTTCAAGTTCCCTAGATAGGCCATAGATATGATCAATACCCTAATGGCAAATTGCCTGTGGGATGATTATGAAGGCCACAGGGAGATTCACCTTGCTAACTGACCACTAGTTTCCATGAGAAAGGAATTTGGTGGTATGGGTATCCCTAATATTCATGATCTCAATACCTGCCTCCTAGGGGCCTGGATTAAGAGGTACTCATGCAGTGAGGACAAGATTTGGAAAAAAATATAGATAGTAAGTATAAACCTGCCCCCAACATATTCTGTAGCCAAAACACTGAGGCCTCTGTCTTCTAGAAAGGAGTTGTTTGGGCAACCAAAGCAGTTAAGTTTGGCTACAGGTGGTCTGTAGGGGATGGCAATCAGATTAGATGATATATATATTAATGATATATATTTTATAATATATGCTTTTATTAGGTTGGCTAAATTAATGGTCTAGATACATGTTCCAGACTTATAAACTGAGACAGAGGGAGTACTGTAATTACCCGGTGCTGCTCGGCGGTGAGCTGCAAGATTTCGCCGCCGCGGGAAATGACGGCCCTGGAAACGCCGTAGTTGGCGAGCACCACGTACTCCTGCAGTGTTGGAGAACGTTGAATGGGAAAAAAAAATTTCCTACGCACATGCAAGATCTATCCATGGTGATGAGCATCTATGAGAGGGAGAGTGGGTCTACATACCCTTGTAGATCGCTAAGCGGGAAGCGTTAAGAAACACGATTGATGTAGTTGAATGTCTTCGCGATCCAAATCGCTGAGCGTCCTGTGATCCCATCACGATCCGTCCCGCGATCCAACCACAATCTGTCCCGTGATGTCATCACGATCCGTCCCGCGATCCAATCACGAATCATCTCGCAATCTTGATCACGCTCCTTCCGATCTAGCGTCGAACGGACGACACCTCCGCGTTCAGCACACGTACAGCTTGATGACAATCTCCGCCTTCTTGATCTAGCAAGAGGGAGCGGAGAGGTTAAAGAGTTCTCCGGTAGCGTGACGACATTGCGGCGATGGTGGTGGAGCAATTCCAGCAGGGCTTCGCCAAGCACTACAGAATCAATCTAGAGGAGAAATAGATCTAGAGGAGAAGAAGAGGGCAACACGTGGCAATTAGGGTTAGCTCTTCCCTCTAAATCCTCTAGTATATATAGGACCGAGGGAGGGGAGGAGGCAGCCTCAAACCCTCAAGGTTTGGTCGAAATTGGAGGTGGAGGAGTCCTACTCCAATCCTATTAGGAGTAGGATTCCTCCTTTCCACTTGGAAACTCTTTCCACCTCTCCACCTTTGGATTTTTTCCTTCTCAAACCTCATGGCCTTTAGTGGAGGCTTCGGCGAGCCTACTAGGGGCTGGTTTGTCTCCTACCACAGTCCATGAGGCCCATTGGGGCATGACACCCCTCCCGATGGCCCCCCGGTGCCCTCCCGACACTCCCGATACACTACCGATGAGGCCGAAACTTTTCCGGTGACCAAAACAGGACTTCCTATATCAATCTTTACCTCTAGACCATTCCGGAGCTCCTTGTGACGTCCAGGATCTCATCCGGGACTCCAAACAACCTTAGGTCACCACCATACATAACTCTATACTACCGAAACATCACCGAACCTTAAGTGTGGAGACCCTGCGGATTCGAGAACTATGTAGACATGACCGAGACACCTCTACGGTCAATAACCGATAGCGGGACCTAGATGACCATATTGGTTCCTACATATTCTACGAGATCTTTATCGGTCGAACCTCTATGTCAAGGATTCAGGTAATCCCGTATGATGTTCCCTTTGTTCTTCGATATGTTACTTGCCCGAGATTCGATCGTCGGCATCTCCATACCTTGTTCAACCTCGTTACCAGAAAGTCTCTTTACTCGTTCTGTAATACAAGATCTCGTGGCTAACACTTAGTCACATTGCTTGCAAGGCTTATTGTGATGTTGTATTACCGAGTGGGCGCTGAGATACCTCTCCGTCACACGGAGTAACAAATCCTAGTCTTGATCCATGCCAACCCAACAGACACCCTCGAAGATACTTGTAGAGCACCTTTATAGTCACCCAGTTTGTTGTGACGTTTGATACACACAAGGTACTCCTCCAGTGTCAGTGTGTTGCATGATCTCATGGTCTTAGGAACAGATTCTTGACATGTAGAAAACAATAGCAATAAACTAGCACGATCATATGCTATGTTTGTAGTTTGGGTCTTGTCCATCACATCATTCTCCTAATGATGTGATCCCGTTATCAAATGACATCTCATGTCCATGACTAGGAAACCATAGCCATCTTTGATCAACGAGCTAGTCTATTAGAGGCATACTAGGGACATGGTGTTGTCTATGTATCCACACATGTATCTGAGTTTCCAATCAATACAATTATAGCATGGATAATAAACAATTATCATGAACAAGGAAATATGATAATAACCAATTTATTATTGCCTCTAGGGCATATTTCCAACAGTCTCCCATTTGCACTAGAGTCAATAATCTAGTTCACATCACCATGTGATTCACATTGTTATGAATCTAACACCCAATGAGTTCTAGGGCTCGATCATGCTTTGCATGTGAGAGAGGTCTTTTAGTCAACGGGTCTGCAACATTCAGATCCGTGTGTACTTTGCAAATCTCTATGTCATACTGTAGACACTGCTACCACACTCCATTTGGAGCTATTCAAATGGCTCCTCCACTATACGTATCCGGATTGCTACCAAGAGTCATCCGGATTAGTGTTAAAGCTTGCATCGATGTAACTCTTTACGACGAACCCTTTATCACCTCCATAATCAAGAAATATTTCCTCAGTCTTTTAGTCACTAAGGACAATCTTGACCGTTGTCCAGTGATCCACTCCTGGATCACTCTTGTACCCGTTAACGGACTCATGGCAAGGCACACATAGGTGCGGTCCACAGCATGGCATACTATACAGAGCCTATAGCTAAGGCATATGGGACGACATTCGTCCTTTCTCTTTCTTCTACCGTGGTCGAGCTTTGAGTCCCACTAAACTTCTCACCTTACAAAGCAGGCGAGAACACTTCTCTCTGACTGATCCGTTTTGAACTCTTTCAAAATCTTGTCAAGGCATGTACTCATTGAAAGTCTCATCAAGCATCTTGATCTATCTCTATAGATCTTGATGCTCCACAATTAGGTAGCTTTATCCAGGTCTTCCTTTGAAAAACACTTTTCAAATAACCCTTTATGCTTTCCAGAAATTCTACATCATATAACCCTTTATGCTTTCCAGAAATTCTACATCATTTCCGACCAACAATATGTCATCCACATATGATTATCAGAAACTCTATAGTGCTCCCACTCACTTGATTGTAAATACAAGTTTCTCGTAAACTTTGTATAAACTTAAAAACTTAGATCACCTCATCAAAGCGTATATTCCAACTCCGAGATGCTTGCTCCAGCCCTTAGATGGATTGCTAGAGCTTGCACACCTTTTAGCATCCTTAGGACTGACAAAACCTTCTGGTTGTATCACATACAACCTTTCCTCCAGTAAACCGTTAAGGAAACGATGTTTTGACATCCATCTGCCAGATTTCATAATTGAAAAATGCAGCAACTACTAACATAATTCCAACAGACTTTAGTATTTCTACGAGTAAGAAAGTCTCATCGTAGTCAACTCCTTGAACTTTGTCGAAAACTTCTCTGCGACAAGTCGAGCTTTATAAATGGTGACATTTACCATCAACGTCTGTCTTCATTTTAAAGGTCCATTTGTACTCGACGACCTGCCATCCAACGAGAAAGTCTACCAAATTCCATACTTGGTTTCCATACATGGATCCATTCTCGGATTTCATGGCCTCTAACCATTTGTCAGAATCCGGGCCCATCCTCGCTTCTCCATAGTTCGTAGGTTAATCGTTGTCCAACAACATGACCTCTAAGACAGGGTTGCCATACCACTCAGGAGTAGTACGCGTCCTTGTAGACCTAAGAGGTTCGATAGTAACTTGATCCAAAGCTTCATGATCATCATCATTTACTTCCTCTTCAACTGACGTAGGTTCCATAGAAACATCTTTCTACGCTGCGCTACTCTCTGGTGGAAGCAAAGGTTCGACAACCTCATCAAGTTCCATATTCCTCCCACTCAATTCTTTCGAGAGAAACTTTTTCTCGAGGAAGGACCCGGTTTTAGCAACAAACATTTTATGCTTGGATCTGAGATAGAAGGTATACCCAACTGGTATTCTATGAAGATGCATTTGTCCGCTTTGGGTTCGAGCTCATTAGGTGAAAACCCTTTTCACATAAGCGTCGCAGCCCCAAACATTAAGAAATGACAACTTAGGTTTCTATCAAACCATAATTCACACGGTGTCATCTCAACGGATTTATATGGTGACCTATTTAAAGTGAATGTTGTTGTCTCTAATGCATAACCCCAAAACTATAGTGGCAAATTGATAAGAGATATCATAGTTCGCAGCATATCCAATAGAGCACGACTATGACGTTCGGACACACCATCACACTATGGTGTTCCAGGTGGCGTGAGTTGTGAAACAACTTTCACATTGTCTAAAGCTGTATGCCAAACTCTAACTCAGATATTCACCTCCACGATCATATCGCAGACATTTTTATCTTCTTGTCACGATGATCTTAAACTTCACTCTGAATTTGCTTGAACTTTTCAAACAATTTAGACTTGTGTTTCAATAAGTAAATATACACCATATCTACTCAAATTATCGGTGAAGGTAAGAAAATAACGACATCCACCACATGCTACAAGACTCATTGGATTGCATACATCAACATGTATCATTTCCAATAAATCACTTGCCTGCTCCATCAAACTGAGAACGGGGTCCTTAGTCATCTTTCCCAAGAGGCATGGTTCACATCTCCCAACCGATTCGAAATCGAATGAGTCCAAAGATCCATCAGCAAGTAGTTTCTTCATGCGAGTTTTATACCAATATGTCATTTAGTGGTAGTGCCACAAGTATGTGGTACTATCATTATTAACTTTGAATCTTTTGGCATCTATGTTATGAACATGTGTACTACTACGATCAAGATTCAACAAACCATTCATTGGGTGCATGACCATTGAAGGTATTATTCATGTAAGTAGAATAACCATTATTCTCCGACTTAAATGAATAACCGTAATGCAATAAACACGATCTAATCACGTTCATGCTCAACGCAAACACCAAATAACATTTATTTAGGTTTGTCACTAATCCCAAAGGTTGAGAGAGCATGCGATGTTGATCACATCAACCTTGGAAACATTTCCAACAAACATCGTCACCTCACCCTTGGCTAGTCTCCTTTATTCCGTAGATTTTATTTCGAGTTACTAACATTTAGCAACTGAACTGGTATCCTATACCCATGTGCTACTAGGAGTACTAGCAAGGTAGACATCAATAACATGTATATCAAAATATACTTTCGTCGATTTTCCAGCCTTCTTACCTACCAAGTATCTAGGGTTATTCCGCTTCAGCGACCGCTCTCCTCATAATAGAAGCAGTTAGTCTATGGTTTGGGTTTAACTTTGGATTGCTTCACTGGAGTGGCAACTGTCTTGCCATCTATGAAGTTTCCCTCTTAGCCCTTGCCCTTCTCGAAACTAGTGGTTTCACTAACCATCAACACTTGATGCTCCTTCTTGATTTCTACCTTCGCGGTGTCAAACATCGCGAATAGCTCAGGGATCATTATTTCCATCCCTAGCATAATTATAGTTCATCACGAAGTTCTAGTAGCTTAGTGATAGTGACTCAGAGAACTATATTAATCACTTTCTTATCTGGAAGATCAACTCCCACTCGATTCAAGCGATTGTAGCACCCAGACAATCTGAGCACATGCTCAACGATTGAGCTCTTCTCCTTCATCTTGCAGGCAAAGAATCTTGTTGGAGATCTCATATCTCACAACACGGGCATGAGCCTGAGATCCCAACTTCAGCTCTTAGGACATCTCATATGTTCCATTACGTTCAAAACGTTTTTGGAGCCTCAATTCTAAGCCGTAAAGGATGACGCACTAAACTATCAAGTAGTCATCGGAACATGCCTGTCAGATGTTCACAACATCTACAGACGACACTACAGGCAGTGGCGCACCAAGCGGTGCATTAAGGACATAAGTCTTCTGTGCAGCAATGAGGACAATCCTCAGATCATGGACCCCGTCTGCAATATTGCTACCATCATCTTTCAACTCTATTTCTCTAGGAACATCTAAAATTCAAGGGAGCTACAACGCGAGCTAGTAATCTACAACATAATTTGTAAAGACACTACTGACTATGTTCATGATAATGAGTTCAATTAATCATATTACTTAAGAACTCCCACTCAAATTGACATCCCTCAAGTCATTCGAGTGATACATGATCCAAATTCACCAACTCAAGTCCGATCATCATGTGAGTTTAGGTGGTTTCAATGGTGAACACCATCATGTTGATCATATCTACTATATGACTCATGTTCGACCTTTCGGTCTCTTATGTTCCGTGGCCATGTCTGTACATGCTAGGCTCGTCAAGTTTAACCCGAGTGTTCTGCATGTGCAACACTGGCTTGCACCCGTTTTATGTGAATGTAGAGTCTATCGCACCCGATCATCATGTGGTGTCTCGACACGATGAGCTTTCGCAATGGTGCACACTCGGGGAGAACACAATTGATCTTGAAATTTTAGTGAGGGATCACCTTATAATGATACCGTCTTCCTAAGCAAAACAAGGTGCATAAAAGGATTAACATCACATACAAATCATAAGTGACATGATATAGCCATGAACAGTGCTTTTGATCTCCATCCTTAAAGCACCGACATGATCTCAATCGTCACCGACATGACACCATGATCTCCATCATCTTGATCTCCATCAACATGTCGCCATCGGGGTTGTCGCACCCACCATGCTTCTACTACTATTCCTACCACTTAGCGATAAAGTAAAGCATTACATAGCGCTTAATGATTGACACGCAAGTCATACAATAATTAAAGACAACCCTATGGCTCCTGCCGGTTGCCGTACTCATCGACATGCAAGTCGTGATATTCTATACAATACATGATCATCTCATACATCACATATATCTCATCATGTAATTGGCAATATCACATCACAACATACTCTGCAAAAACAAGTTAGACGTCCTCTAATTGTTGTTGCAAGTTTTACGTGGCTGCTACGGGTATCTAGCAAGACCAATTCTCATCTATGCAAAACCACAACGGTGATACATAAATTGCTTTTCAACCTTCTAAAGGACTGCCTTTGTCGAATCCGATCAACTAAAGTAGGAGAAACAGACACCCGCCAACCATCTTTGTGCAACGAAGTTACACGTCAGTCGATGGAACCGGTCTCTCGTAAGCATACGAGTAAGGTTAGTCCGGGCCGATTCATCCCACAATACCGCTGAACCAAAACACGACCAACGGAGGAAGCAATCTAAGCATCAACGTCCACAAACTCTTTGTGTTCTACTTGAGATCTCATCTAAACATAAACCTCGCTCTGATACCACCATTGGAGAACATTGCATGGGAAACAAAAAATCTGCTACGCACACGCAAGATCTATCCAAGGTGATGAGCATCTACGAGAGGGAGAGTGGAGCTACATACCCTTGTAGATCGCTAAGCGAGAAGCGTTAGGAAACGCGATTGATGTAGTCGAACGTCTTCGCGATCCAAATCGCCGAGTGTCCTACGTTCCCATGACGATCCGTCCCGCGGTCCAATCACGATCCGTCCCGCGATCTCATCACGATACGTCCTGTGATCCAATCACGAATCGTCTCGCGATCTTGATCACGGTCCTTCCAATCTAGCACCGGAAGGACGGCACCTCCGCGTTCAACACACGTACAACTTGATGACGATCTCCGCCTTCTTGATCCAGCAAGAGGGAGCGGAGAGGTAGAAGATTCCTCCGGCAACGCGACGGCGTTGCGGCAATGGTGGTGGAGCTATTCCAATAGGGCTTCGCCTAAGCACCGACGAAACCGATCTAGAGGAGAAACTATGAACTAGAGGAGAGGCAACATGTGGCTCAGGGTTTCTTGATGTGTCCCAAGTGCTAGCCCCGCCCCTTTATTTATATGCTGAGGCCTGGGGTCGAAACTTGGAGAAAAATCCTCCTCAAGGTCAGTTTTCCCGCAAGGCAAGAGTCCTCCTCGGACTCAAGGACCAGACGCCAAGGTCCTCGGCGTCTGGCCCCAGACGCTAGGGTCCCTGGCGTCTAGCGCCCGGCCTCCGCGAAACACCTTTTGCACCTTCGTAAAGACTCATGGGCTTTACCCCTTGGCCCAAATAAAGTGTCCTTGTACCCCGAACATTTCGGGAAACATCCGAAACTATTTTCAGTGAATTCCGGAACCCTTCCGGAGACCAAACACTATGATCCCATATATCAATCTTTACCTCTAGACCATTCCGGAGCTCCTCGTGACGTACGGGATCTCATCCAGGACTCCGAACAACCTTCGGTCACCACCATACATAACTCTATACTACCAAAACGTCACCGACCCTTAAGTGTGCAGACCCTGCGGGTTCGAGAACTATGTAGACATGACCGAGACACCTCTATGGTCAATAACCAATAGCGGGACCTGGATGCCCATATTGGTTCCTACATATTCTATGAATATCTTTATCGGTCGAACCTCTATGTCAAGGATTCAGTTAATCCCGTATGTCGTTCCCTTTGTTCTTCGATCTGTTACTTGCCCCAGATTCGATCGTCGGTATCTTTATACCTAGTTCAACCTCGTTACCGGAAAGTCTCTTTACTCATTTCATAATACAAAATTCCGTGGCTAACACTTAGTCACATTGCTTGCAAGGCTTATTGTGATGTTGTATTACCGAGTGGGCCCTAAGATACCTCTCCGTCACACGGAGTAACAAATCCCAGTCTTGATCCATGCCAACCCAACAGACAACATCAGAGATACCAGTAGAGCACCTTTATAGTCACCTAGCTACGTTGCGACGTTTGATACAAACAAGATGCTCCTCTGGTGTCAGTGAGTTGCATGATCTCATGGTCATAGGAACAAATACTTGACATGTAGAAAACTGTAGCAATAAACTGACATGATCATATGCTACGTTTGTAGTTTGGGTCTTGTCCATCACATCATTCTCCTAATAATGTGATCCCGTTATCAAATGACATCTCATGTCCATGACTAGGAAACCATAGCCATCTTTGACCAACGAGCTAGTCTATTAGAGGCATACTAAGGACATGGTGTTGTCTATGTATCCACACATGTATCTGAGTTTCCGATCAATACAATTATAGCATGGATAATAAACGATCATCATGAACAAGGAAATATGATAATAACCAATTTATTATTGCCTCTAGGGCATATTTCCAACAGTCTCCCACTTGCACTAGAGTCCATAATCTAGTTCACATCACCATGTGATTCGCATTGTTATGATTGTAACACCCAATGAGTTCTGGGGCTCCATCATGCTTTGTATGTGAGAGAGGTCTTTTAGTCAACGGGTCTGCGACATTCAGATTCGTGTGTACTTTGCAATATGTCATACTCTAGACACTACTACCACACTCCACTTGGAGCTATTCGAAATGGCTGCTCCACTATACATATCCGGAATGCTACTAAGAGTCATCCGGATTGGTGTTAAAGCTTGCATCGACGTAACTCTTTACGACGAACTCTTTATCTCCTCCATAATCAAGAAACATTTCCTTAGTATTTTAGTTACTAAGAATTATCTTGACCGTTGTCCAGTGATCCACTCTTGGATCACTCTTGTACCCCTTGACGGACTCATGGCAAGGCACACACGGGTGCGGTACACAACATGTCATAATATAGAGCCTATGGCGGAGGCATAGGGGACGACCTTAGTCCTTTCTCTTCCTTCTGCCGTGGCCGAGCTTTTAGTCTCACTCAACTCCACACCTTACAAATCAGGCAAGAACTCTTTCTTTGACTGATCCATTTTGAACTCTTGCAAAATCTTTTCAAGGTATGTACTCATTGAAATTTTTATCAGACGTCTTGAGGAATCTCTATAGATCTCGATGCCCAACAATTAAGTAGCTTTATCCAGGTCTTCCTTTGAAAAACTCTTTTCAAACAACCCTTTATGCTTTCCAGAAATTCTACATTATTTCCGATCAACAATATGTCATCCACATATGCTTATCAGAAACTCTATAGTGCTCCCACCCACTTTATTATAAATACAAGTTTCTACTAAACTTTTATAGACTCAAAAACTTTGATCACCTCATCAAAGCGTATATTCCAACTCCAAGATGCATGCTCCAGCCCATAGAAGGATTGTTGGAGCTTGCACACCTTTTAGCATCCTTAGGACTGACAAAACCTTCTGGTTGTATCTCATAAAACCTTTCCTTGAGGAAGGAAATGATTTTTTGACATTCCTCTGCAAGATTTCATAATTGAAAAGTGTAGCAACTGCTAACATAATTCCAACAGACTTTAGCATCGCTACGAGTGAGAAAGTCTCATCGTAGTCAACTCCTTGAACTTGGCGAAAACTTCTTTGCGACAAGTCGAGCTTTATAAATGGTGACATTCACCATCAACGTCTGTCTTCATCTTAAAGGTCCATTTGTACTCAACGACCTACCATCCAACAAGCAAGTCCACCAAAGTATAGACTTGGTTTTCATACATGGATCCTTCTCGGATTTCATGGCCTCTAACCATTTGTCGGAATCCGGGCCCACCAATGCTTCTCCACAGCTTGTAGGTTCATCATTGTCCAACAACATGACCTCTAAGTTAGGGTTGTCGTACCACTCAGGAGTAGTACACGTCCTTGTCGACCTACGAGGTTTGATAGTAACTTGACCTGAAGTTTCATGATCTTTATAATTAACTTCCTCTTCAACTAATGTAGGCTCCACAGAAACATCTTTCTGCGCTGCGCTACTTTCTGGTTGAAACAAAGGTTCAACAACCTCATCAAGTTCTATCTTTCTCCCACTCAATTCCTTCGAGAGAAACTCTTTCTCGAGAAAGGACCCATTTTTAGCAACAAACACTTTGCACTTGGATCTGCTATAGAAGGTATACCCAACTGTTCTTAGGGTATTCTATGAAGATGCATTTGTCCGCTTTGGGTTCGAGCTCATTAGGTGAAAACCCCTTCCACATAAGCGTCGCAGCCCCAAACATTAAGAAATGACAGCTTAGGTTTCTGCTAATCCATATCGTGTCATCTCAATGGATCTAGATGGTTCCCTATTTAAAGTGAATCTACTTGTCTCTAATGCATAACCCCCAAAACGATAGTGGTAAAACGATAAGAGACATCATAATTCGCACCGTATCCAATAGAGCACGACTATGACGTTCGGAGACACCATCACACGATGGTGTTCCAGGTGGCGTGAGTTGTGAAACAACTTTCACATTGTCTTAAGTTGTATGCCAAACTCGTAACTCAGATATTCACCTTCACGATCATATCGCAGACATTTCTTATCTTCTTGTCACGATGATCTTAAACTTCACTCTGAATTTGCTTGAACTTTTCAAACGATTCAGACTTGTGTTTCATTAAGTAAATATACACTATTATCTACTCAAATCATCAGTGAAGGTAAGAAAATAACGATATCCACCGCACGCTACAAGACTCATTGGATTGCATACATCAACATGTATCATTTCCAATAAATAACTTGCCCGCTCCATCAAACCGGAAAACAGGGTCCTTAGTCATCTTGCCCAAGAGGCATGGTTCGCATGTCTCAACCGATCTGAAATCGAATGATTCCAAAGATCCATCAACATGGAGTTTCTTCATGCGATTTATACCAATATGACATTTAGCGGCAGTGCCACAAGTATGTGGTACTATCATTATTAACTTTGTATCTTTTGGCATCAATGTTATGAACATGTGTATTACTACGATCAAGATTCAACAAACCATTCTCACTGGGTGCATGACCATTGAAGGTATTATACATGTAAACAGAATAACCATTATTCTCTAACTTAAATGAATAACCGTGTTGCAATAAACACAATCCAATCATGTTCATGCTTAACGCAAACACCAAATAACATTTATTTAGGTTTGTCACTAATCCCGAAGGTAGAGAGAGCATGTGATGTTGATCACATCAACCTTGGAAATATTTCCAACATACATCGTCACCTCATACTTACCTAGTCTCCGTTTATTCCGTAGCTTTTATTTTGAGTTACTAACATTTAGCAACCGAACCGGTATCCTATACCGAGGTCCTACTAGGAGTACTAGCGAGGTACACATCAATAACACGTATATCAAAATATACTTCTGTTAACGTTGCCAGCCTTCATCTACCAGGTATCTAGGGTTGTTCCGCTTCAACGACTGCTCTCCTTATAATAGTAGCACTTTGTCTAGGGTTTGGGTTCAACTTTGGGTTGCTTCACTGGAGCAGCAACTTACTTGCCGTCCATGAAGTTTCCCTCCTTGCCCTTGCCCTTCTCGAAACTAGTGGTTTTACTAACCATCAACACTTGATGCTCCTTCTTGATTTCTACCTTTGCGATGTAAAACATCGCGAATAGCTCACGGATCATTATCCCTGGCACTTTATAGTTCATGATGAAGCTCTAGTAGCTTAGTGACAGTGACTTGGAAAACTATATCAATCACTTTCTTATGTGGAAGATCAACTCCCACTCGATTCAAGCGATTTTTGCACCTAGACAATCTGAGCACATGCTCAATGATTGAGCTATTCTCTTTCATCTTGCAGGCAAAGAATCTTGTTGGAGATCTCATATCTCACAACAAGGGCACGAGCCTGAGATCCCAATTTCAGCTCTTAGAACATCTCATATGTTCCATGACGTTCAAAACGTTTTTGGAGCCCCAATTCTAAGCCGTAAAGCCTAATGCACTAAACTATCAAGTAGTCATCGGAACGTACCTGTCAGATGTTCACAACATCTACAGACGACGCTAGAGGGGGTGGTGCACCGAGCGGTGCATTAAGGACATAAGCCTTCGATGCATCAACGAGGACAATCCTCAGATCACGGACCCAGTCTGCAATATTGCCACCATCATCTTTCAACTCTATTGCTCTAGGAACATATAAAAATTCAAGGGAGCTATAGCGTGAGCTTGTAATCTACAACATAATTTGCAAAGACACTACTGACTATGTTCATGATAATGAGTTCAATGAATCATATTACTTAAGAACTCCCACTCAAATTGACATCCCTCTGGTCATTCGTAAGCATATGAGTAAGGTTGGTCCGGGCCGCTTCATCCCACAATACCGCTGAACCAAAACACGACCAAGGGAGGAAGCAATATAAGTATGAACGCCCACCAACTCCTTTGTGTTCTACTCGAGATCTCATCTACACATAGACCTAGCTCTGATACCACTGTTGGGGAACGTTGCATGGGAAACAAAAAATTTGCCACACACATGCAAGATCTTTTCATGGTGATGAGCATCTACGAGAGGGAGAGTGGATCTACATACCCTTGTAGATCGCTAAGCGGGAAGCGTTAAGAAACGCGGTTGATGTAGTCGAATGTCTTCGCGATCCAAATCGCCGAGCGTCCCACGATCTCATCACGATCCATCCCGCGATCCAATCACGAATCGTCTCGCGATCTTGATAACGGTCCTTCCGATCTAGCGCCGAACAGATGACACCTCCGCATTCAGCACACGTACGGCTCGATGACGATCTTCGCCTTCTTGATCTAGCAAGAGGGAGCGGAGAGGTAGAAGGGTTTTCCGTCAGCGAGACGGTGTTGCGGCGATGGTGGTGGAGCTATTCTAGTTGGGCTTCGCCTAAGCACCGCTGAAACAGATCTAGAGGAGAAACTATGAACTAGAGGAGAGGCAGCACGTGGCTTAGGGTTTCTTGATGTGTCCCACGCGCTAATCCCACCCCTTTATTTATATGCTGAGGCCTGGGGTCGAAAGTTGGAGAAAATCCTCCTCAACGTAGGTGTGCCCGCAAGGCAAGAGTCCTCCCTGGCGTCTGGCCCCTAGCCTCAGCAAAACACCTTTTGAACCTTCCTAAAGCCTCATGGGCTTTATCCCTTGGCCCAAATAAAGTGTCCTTGTACCCCGAACATTTCGGGAAATATCCGAAACTATTTCCGGTGAATTTCGGAACCCTTCCAAAGGCCAAACACTATTATCCCATATATCAATATTTACCTTCGAACCATTTCGGAGCTCCTCGTGACGTCCAGGATCTCATCCAGGACTCCGAACAACCTTCGATCACCACCATACATAACTCTATACTACCGAAATGTCACCGAACCTTAAGTGTGTAGACCCTGCGGGTTCGAGAACTATGTAGACATGACCAAGACACCTCTATAGTCAATAACCAATAGTGGGACCTGGATGCCCATATTGGTTCCTACATATTCGACGAAGATATTTATCGGTCGAACCTATATGTCAAGGATTCAGTTAATCCCGTATGTTGTTCCCTTTGTCCTTCAGCATGTTAATTGCCCGAGATTCGATCGTCGGTATCTGTATACCTAGTTCAACCTCGTTACCGGCAAGTCTATTTACTCATTTTGTAATACAAAATCCCATAGCTAACACTTAGTCACATTGCTTGCAAGGCTTATTGTGATGCTGTATTACCGAGTGGCCCTTGAGACACCTCTCCATGACACGGAGTGACAAATTCCAGTCTTGATCCATGCCAACCCAACAGACACCCTCGGAGATACCTGTAGAGCACCTTTATAGTCACCCAGTTACGTTGCAACGTTTGATACACACAAGTTACTCCTCCGGTGTCAGTGAGTTGCATGATCTCATGGTCATAGGAACAAATACTTGAGATGCACAAAACTGTAGCAATAAACTGACATGATCATATGCTACGTTTGTAGTTTGGGTCTTGTCCATCACATCATTCTCCTAATGGTGTGATCCCGTTATCAAATGACATCTCATGTCCGTGACTAGGAAATCATAGACATCTTTGATCAACGAGTTAGTCTATTAGAGGCATAATAGGAACATGGTATTGTCTATGTATCCGCACATGTATCTGAGTTTCCGATCAATAAAATTATAGCATGGATAATAAACGATTATCATGAAGAAGGAAATATTATAATAACCAATTTATTATTGACTCTAGGGCATATTTCCAACACCGCTCCCGCTTTATACAATGCATCGACGGGTCGGGGGTGGGGGGAGATCCCGCGTATTCGCGGGTTGGGGTCAAGATTTTGCCACGCCACTCAAAAAAATTACGGGTCGGCTGCGTTTGCGGGGTCTGTTTGGGCAGGATTTTATGAGCCGACCCGTATTTTGATGGTTATTTTGCGGATCGAGACATTATGTTTGGTATGCTAGTGATGCTCTTAGCAAGAGTCTGAATTCTAATTAGCTAGACACGATGTGCTGCTACAAATACAAATGCGAGGCTTCCACTTGTTGGGAAACGTTGCATGGAAACAAAAAAATTCCTACGCACACGCAAGATCTATCCATGGTGATGAGCATCCACGAGAGGGAGACTGGATCTACATACCCTTGTAGATCTCGAAGCGGGAAGCGTTAAGAAACATGGTTGGTGTAGTCGAACGTCTTCGCGATCCAAATCGCCGAGCGTCCCACGATCTCATCACGACCCGTCCCGCGATCCAATCATGATTTGTCCCGCGAACTCATCACGATCCGTCCCGCGATCTCATCACAATCCATCCCGCAAACTCATCACCATCCGTCCCGCGATATCATCACGATCCATCCCGCGATCTCGTCACGATCCGTCTCGCAATCTTGATCACGGTCCTTCCGAACTAGCGCCGAACGGACGGCACCTCCGCGTTCAGCACACGTATAGCTTGATGATGATCTCCGCCTTCTTGATGCAGCAAGAGGGAGCAGAGAGGTAGAAGAGTTCTCTGTCAGCGTGATGGCGCTGTGGTGATGGTGGTGGAGCTATTCCGACAGGGCTTTGCCTAAGGACTGCAGAAAACCGATCTAGAGGAGAAACTATGCACTAGAGGAACGGGTAGCACGTGGCTGAAAATTCTGTGCCAAAACCCTAAATTCCTCTAGTATATATAGGAGGAGAGGAGGAGGAGTCTTGGCTGCCAAAAAGCCAGCCCTTGGGTCGACCAAAGTGGGGAGGAGAGGAGGACTCCTCCTCCAATCCTAGTAGGACTAGGATTCCTCCTTTTTTGGCCTTTTTTCACCTTTTTCCCTTTGGGATTTTTCTCCCAGCCGCATGGGCCTTGTGTGGGACTTCCACCAGCCCACAAAAGGCTGGTATTTACTCTCCCACAGCCCATGAAGCCTCTTGGGTCGAAATATCCCTCCCGGTGGTCTCCCGGTACACTACCGGCACTCCCGGTAGATTACCGATTAGCCCGAAACTTTTCCGGCGACCAAAATGGGACTTCCTATATATCAATATTTACCTCCGGACCATTTTGGAGCTCCTCGCGATGTCCAGGATCTCATCTGGGACTCCGAACAACCTTCGGTCACCACCATACATAACTCTATACTACCGAAATGTCACCAAACCTTAAGTGTGCAGACCCTGCGGGTTCGAGAACTATGTAGGCATGACCAAGACACCTCTATGGTAAATAACCAATAGCGGGACCTGGATGCCCATATTGGTTCCTACATATTCTACAAAGATCTTTATCGGTCGAACCTCTATGTCAAGGATTCAGTTAATCCCGTATGATGTTCCCTTTGTTCTTCGGTATGTTTACTTGCCCGAGATTCGATCGTCGGTATCTCCATACCTAGTTCAACCTCGTTACCGACAAGTCTCTTTACTTGTTCTGTAATTGAAGATCCCGTGACTAACACTTAGTCACATTGCTTGCAAGGCTTGTTGTAATGTTGTATTACCGAGTGGGCCCTGAGATACCTCTTCGTCACACGGAGTAACAAATCCCAGTCTTGATCCATGCCAACCCAATAGACACCCTCGAAGATACCTGTAGAGTACCTTTATAGTCACCCAGTTACGTTGCGACGTTTGATACACAGAAGGCACTCCTTCGGTGTCAGTGAGTTGCATGATCTCATGGTCATAGGAACATATACTTGACATGCAGAAAACAATAGCAATAAACTGACACGATCATATGCTACGTTTGTAGTTTGAGTCTTGTCCATCCCATCATTCTCCTAATGATGTGATCCCGTTATCAAATGACATCTCATGTAAATGGCTAGGAAACCTTAACCATGTTTGATCAACGAGCTAGTCTATTAGAGGCATACTAGGGACATGGTTTTGTCTATGTATCCACACATGCATCTAAGTCTCCGATCAATACTGGTTTATTATTGCCTCTAGGGCATATTTCCAAGACCACTGGTTTGGCTAGCTTTGTACGTGGGCTTTGCCCTACAAGTCGCCTTTCTACGCCGTCTTACAATCTCGCCGTACAGACCGTGCTCCACGTGAGATTCTGTCGTTTTGAAAAGGACACGAACCTTCCTTTGTGTCTGTAACCACAGATTTCATCATCATTACCTTGCCTGTATATGGACAGCTTGCACTCTTTAGGACTGATAGATTTGAAATTATTAGATCTTTGTGTCAAATACAAGAACACCAATGTCAGATATGCAATGAAAAAACATGTTTGGGTTATTTGGCATCACCAGATTTTGTGTTTTCCGTGCACATCTTAGTCTATGTAAACTGCAAGTTCAATAAAGCGTGCTCTTTTTTAAGAATACTTTCTTTAACAAATATAGAACATACAAGCCTGATCTTAATAAGCGAGAGCTCAAGTTATTCTTTCAAGATAGATTCAGATCAAACCTTTTCAAAGTAAAGATACCTCAGCCAGAGACTTAAGTTACTTCTTTCATTCCTAAATATAGGGATTCCACTATTACTAGTAGAAAACAGGGCTTCGGTCCAGGCTTGAAAAGCCATTAATCCCGGTTCACTCATGAACCGAGACCCATAGCGGTATCGGTCCCGGTTCATGAGGCCAGGGCGTCGACGAGGCCTCGTGGGCCATTGGTCCCGGTTCGTCAAACCCCTATGGTCCCGGTTCCATCCATGAACCGGGACCAATGGGCCTCGCTCCTGGCCCACAACCATTGGTCCCGGTTTATGGCTGGAACCGGGATGAAATGTGGTCCTTTAGTCTCGGTTCCAGCCACAAACCGGGACCAAAGGTTGGCCTATGTATACCCCCCCCCCCCGCGCGACCAGACCAGTGCACTGCTATGTTTTCTTGGCCGGCCGTGTGAGAGCTTTGTGGTGCTCTAGCTCACCTCCTATGCACATGAGGTGTTCGATGAAATGCCCAAGCCACACTTAAGCTTTTTCCTCTCGAAGCTCCTTGTCCAAGCTGCATTTTCCTCAAGATTTGTCTAGGTTTGGTGGTCCGTCCTGTACCGTCCCCGTCCTCACCGCCATCGATCGCCCACGCCCATCTCGGCACCGGCAGCACCGTGGTTAGCCTCTTCTTCTTATCTTCTTTCTACAAGAAAAAAGTTCTTACTTGTATTATTTAGATAGATACTTGTGTAATTTTCTTACTTTTATTATTGTTTGTTATTATATAGTGCGATGGTTTTGGTATCCGCCTCCGTCGGTCCTCGTCCTGTCTATTAATACACTTTATTATATAACGCACGCAGATGAACCGGCAATGGATGTACGGTGACTGACGCACCTCCTAGTATATTAAGGGTCTGCATAATTTTCTCGAAGCGGCTGAGGAAAACAAGCAGAATGGTTTTATGCATTGTCCATGTACTGTCTGTGAGAATATGAAGGCTTTTTCCAACTCTAAAACCCTACACTTCCACCTGCTTGGGAAGGGTTTATGCCACACTATAATGTTTGGACCAAGCACGAAGAAAGAGAGGTTATGATGGAAGACAACAAACAAGAAGACGATGATGACAACTATGTGTCTCCCGAATACGGTGATGCTGCAAAAGGGGAAGATGAAGATCAAGAGGAACCAAACGATGTGCCCGATAAGTGAAAAGGAGAAGTTGAAGTTCGATCGCATGTTAGAGGATCACAAAAAGGGTTGTACCCCAATTGTGAAGATGGCAACACAAAGCTCGGTACCACACTGGAATTGCTGGAGTGAAAGGCAGAGAATGGTATACCTGACAAAGGATTTGATAAGCTACTAAAAATATTGAGGAAGAAGCTTCCAAAGGATAACGAATTGCATGACTATACGTACGCAACAAAGAAGGTTGCATGCCCTCTAGGATTGGAGGTGCAGAAGATACATGCATGCCCTAATGACTGCATCCTCTACCTGGGTGCATACGAGGATTTGAATGCATGCCCCGTATGCAGTGCATTGCGGTGTGAGATCAGACGAGATGACCCTGGTGATGTTGACAGCGAGCGCCCCAGGAAGACGGTTCCTGCCAAGGTGATGTGGTATTCTCCTATAATACCACGGTTGAAACGTCTGTTCAGAAACGAAGAGCATGCCAAGTCGATGTGATGGCACAAAGAGGACCGTAAGAAAGATGGGAAGTTGAGAGCACCCGCTGATGGGTCGCAATGGAGAAAGATCAAGAGAAAGTGGAGCGACTTTACAGTTGACCCAAGGAACGTCTGGTTTGGTTTAAGTGCCGATGGCGTTAGTCCTTTTGGGGATCAGAGCAGCAAGCATAACACATGGCCTCTGACTCTATGTATGTATAACCTTCCTCCCTGTTGTGCATGAAGCGGAAGTTCATTACGATGCCAGTGCTCATCCAAGGCCATAGACAACCCGGGAATGACATTGATGTGTACCTAAGGCCATTAGTTGATGAGCTTTTACAGCTATGGAATGGAAGAGGTGTACATGTGTGGGATGAGAACGAACAGGAGGAATTTGACCTACATGCGTTGTTGTTTATAACCATCAACGATTGGCCTGCTCTTAGTAACCTTTCAGGACAGACAAACAAGGGATACCACGCATGCACACACTGTTTAGATGACATGGACAGTATATATTTGGAGAAATGCAGGAAGAGTGTGTACTTGGGGCATCGTCAATTTCTTCCCACCAACCATCAGTGTCGAAAGAAAGGAAAGCATTTCAAAGGTGAACTAGATCACCGGAAGAAGCCCGCCCTCCATACTGGTGATCACATACTTGATATGGTCAATGATTTACAGGTAATCTTTGGAAATGGTCCTAGCGAACTACCTGTTCCGACTGACAATGCGGGACGCGCACCCATGTGGAAGAAGAAATCTATATTTTGGGACCTACCCTATTGGAAAGACCTAGAGGTCCGCTCTATAATCGACTTGATGCACGTGACCAAGAATCTTTGCGTGAACATGCTAGGCTTCTTGGGAGTGTATGGGAAGACAAAAGATACACCAGAGGCACGCGAGAAACAACAATGTGTGCATGAAAAAGACGACATGCATCCAGAGCAGTATGAAGGTCCTGCCAGCTATGCTCTTACCAAAGAAGAGAAGGAAATCTTCTTTGAATGCCTGCTCAGTATGAAGGTCCCGTCTGGCTTCTCGTCGAATATAAAGGGAGTAAGAAATATGCCAGAGAAAAAGTTCTAGAACTTAAAGTCTCACGACTGCCACGTGATTATGACGCAACTGCTTCCGGTTGCATTGAGGGGGCTTGTACCGGAAAACGTTCGATTAGCCATTGTGAAGCTATGTGCATTCCTCAATGCAATCTCTCAGAAGGTGATCGATCTAGAAATCCTTCCAAGGTTAAGGAGTGATTTGGTGAAATGTCTTGTTTGTTTCGAGCTGGTGTTCCCACCGTCCTTCTTCAATATCATGACGCACGTCCTAGTTCATCTAGTCGACAAGATTGTCGTTCTAGGCCATGCATTTCTACACAATATGTTCCCCTTTGAGAGGATCATGGGAGTCTTAAAGAAATATGTTCATAACCGTGCTAGGCCAGAAGGAAGCATCTCCATGGGCCATCAAACAGAGGATGTCATTGGGTTTTGTGTTGACTTCATTCCTGGCCTTAAGAATATTGGTCTCCCTCAATCGCAGTATGAGGGGGGACTAACTGGAAAAGGCACGCTAGGAGCGAACTCAATAATATGTAGGGACGTGTGGTCTCAATCACACTACACAGTTCTATAGGATTCTACCTTGGTGACCCTGTATGTCGATGAACACAAGAATATTCTGCGCTCCAAACACCCGGAGCAGTGTGATGACTGGATTACATGTGAACACATCACGACTTTCGGCAGTTGGTTGCAAACACGTCTCATGGGTGACTACATTGTTTCTGATGAGCTGTAATTGTTGGCCAGGGGACCATCTTCGACTGTATTGACTTACAAAGGGTACGAGCAAAATGGGAATACATTTTACACAATCGCCTAGGATCAAAAGAGCACCAACTAAAACAGCGGTGTCCGCTTTGATGCAGCAACCAAGAGGGGAAATGACACATATTATGTTTACATAGTGGACATATGGGAACTTGACTATGGACATGATTTCAAGGTCCCTTTGTTTCAGTGCAAATGGGTCAATCTATCAAGAGGCGGGGTACAGGAAGATCCACAGTACGGAATGACAACAGTGGATCTAAAAAATCTTGGGCACATAGACGAACCATTCGTCCTCGCCAATGATGTGGCGTAGGTTTTCTATGTGAAGGACATGTCTACCAAACCGAGAAAAAGAAAAGATAAGGAAGCAAAAATACGTAATACGATGAGCCAAAGCGCCACATAGTTCTTTCAGGAAAAAGAGACATCATTGGATTGGAGGGCAAGACGGACATGTCTCAAGATTATGAAAAGTTTCATGAAATTCCTCCCTTCAAAGTCAAGGCTGACCCAAGCACCCTGTTAAACGATGAAGATTATCCATGGTTACGGCGCAATAAGCAAAGGACACAAGCAAACAAAAAGTGAAGACTTTCTCTTCACAACTAGATCATTGCAGTTATATGTGAAGAAATGAAATGCCTTTTCTAACACATGAGTTTTCGTTCGAAACCCTGATACTTTCAAAGAGATTGTCCGTTTTGTACACGAAGTGCATCTAGTTTTTGACGTAACCCTCTCAACTTTTTATAACATGCTATGTGGGTAAAATGATGATACCATGCCTACTTTCAACCTTTTCAGAGTTCATTTGTAGTGCTTTTCAATTTCCGAGTCATTTAGCTCAAAAAATCAGTAAATGAAGTCAGAAAGGGTTGAAAATTGATGATGTGGCTTTGAATGGTTCATTTTGAACACACAAAAATTCTAGAGTTCAAATAAGTTCAAAAAAATAAAATCCCATTGTAACAGATGAGTTTTCGTCCGAAACCGTGATACTTCAAAAGAGATTGTCCATTTTGTACATGAAGTGCATCCTGTTTTTGCCATAACCCTCTCAACTATTTAGCACATGCTATGTGGGTGAAATGATGATACCATGACAACTTTCAACCTTTTCAGAGTTCATTTGAAGTGCTTTTCAATTTCAGGGTCATTTAGCTCAAAGAATGAACTAATAGCAAAAAGAATGAGCTGAGAAGCTTTTACAAAACTATGCAACTAAAATTATCAAAGTATTTTTTCTTCAAACATTAATAGAAAAAAGAATTTTCATAATGAATTTTTTGTTAGAAACTTTAATAGCAAACTAAAATAACCAAATCTGTTTATGATTAAAATGGTAATTTAAAATAACCTAAAACTTACCAAATTGAATATAATGATAAAACACAGTAATATTAAATAGCAGGAAAAAGAATCACTCAAAAATCTATTTTTTTAGTAAAGTTATTCACAAACTAGTGATTCATACAAATTTCAAAAAATTCAAATTTAAACTATTCAAATTTGAAAACTAATGGCAATAACAAAAAGTTTATAATTTTTGTGACCTAAAAGCAAAAAGAATCACTAAAAACAGTAAGTAGGAACAAAATAAAATAAATAAAGCAAAAAACAAAACAAAAAACTAGACTTTAAAAAAAAAGTACCACCTACTGGGCCACCACAGCTTGAATACGACTAGAAACCCAACCAAATTGTTGGGCCAGGATTCAGGCCCGCAGAAGGCCCAATAGGCCCATAGGCAGTGACAGATTAGGCCCGGAAGCCTGCAGTTGAGGGGATCTCGAGAGGGTTGCGTATCAGTGCTTATAAACCACTCTCGAGCTCTCTCAGCTAGCGAGGTGGGATTAAAAATTTGGCCCCGGGCAACACCACCCTTTGGTCCCGGTTGGTGGCACCAACCAGGACCAAAGGTCCCAGTTTCCCGCCCTTTGGGCTGCTGAAAACTGACCTTTGGTCCCGGTTGGTGGCACCAACCGGGACTAAAGGGGGGATTGGTCCCGGTTGGTGCCACCACCGGGACTAATGCTCTGGGTATATAAGTAGCACTTCCTAGATTTTCCAGTTCTCATCTCGCCCCCCTGACGACACTGACGAAATCTATGCCGCCAGGCTACCAAGACGCCACCTGCCGTCCCCGTCGTCGCCGCCGAGACTTGCCGCCCCTGTCGTCGCCGTCGTCAAGCTGCCCTGACGCCGTTCCGCTCCTCTCCCCCACTCCCCGATGCCGCCACCCGCCGTGATGCCGCCATTCATAACATTGATGCCAAAAGATACAAAGTTAATAATAATAGTACCACATACTTGTGGCACTGCCGCTAAATGTCATATTGGTATAAACGCATGAAGAAACTCCATGCTGATGGATCTTTGGACTCATTCGATTTCGAATCGGTTGAGACATGCGAACCATGCCTCTTAGTCAAGATGACTAAGGACCCCGTTTTCTGGTTTGATGGAGCGGGCAAGTGACTTATTGGAAATTATACATGTTAATGTATGCAATCCAATGATACTTATAGAGTGCGGTGGATATCGTTATTTTCTTAACTTCACTGATGATTTGAGTAGATATAGTGTATATTTTCTTAGTGAAACACAAGTCTGAATCATTTGAAAGGTTCAAGCAAATTCAGAGTGAAGTTTAAGATCATCGTGACAAGAAGGTAAAAATGTCTACGATATGATCGTCGAGATGAATATCTGAGTTGCGAGTTTGGCATACAACTTTAGACAATGTGAAAATTGTTTCACAACTCATGCTACCTGGAACACCATAGTGTGATGGTGTGTCCGAACGTCATAGTCGTGCTCTATTTGATATGGTGCATGCTATGATGTCTCTTATCATTTTGTTACTATAATTTTGGGGTCATGCATTAGAGACAACTACATTCACTTTAAATAGGGCACCATCGAAATCCATTGAGATGACACTGTGTGAATTATGGTTTGATAGAAACCTAAGCTGTCATTTCTTAATGTTTGGGGCTGCGACGCTTGTGTGGAAAATGTTTTCACCTAATGAGCTCGAACCCAAAGCGGACAAATGCATCTTCACAGAATACCCTAAGAACAGTTGGGTGAACCTTCTATCTCAGATCCAGGCATAAAATGTTTGTTGCTAAAACTGGGTCCTTTCTCGAGAAAAAGTTTCTCTTGAAAGAATTGAGTGGGAGGAGGATAGAACTTGATGAGGTTATTGAACCTCTATTTCAACCAGAGGATAAAATGTTTGTTGTTAAAACTGGGTCCTTTCTCGCAGGAAGTTGTTTCTGTGAAGCCTACGTTAGTTGAAGAGGAAGTTAATGATGATGATCAGGAAGCTTCGGATCAAGTTACTATCGAACCTCGTAGGTCGACAAGGACGTGTACTGCTCCTGAGTGGTGCGGTAACCCTGTCTTAGAGGTCAAGTTGTTGGACAACGATGAACCTACGAACTATGGAGAAGCGATGATGGGCCCAGAAACCAACAAATGGTTAGACGCCATGAAATCCGAGAAAGGATCCATGTATGAAAACCAAGTATAGACTTTGGTGGACTTGCTCGTTGGACGGCAGGTCGTTAAGTACTAATGGATCTTTGAAATGAAGACAGACGCTGATGGTAAATGTCACCATTTGTCAAGCTCAACTTGTTGCAAAGAAGTTCACGACAAGTTCAAGGAGTTGACTGCGATGAGACTTTCTCACTCGTAGTGATGCTAAAGTCTGTTGAAATTATGTTAGCAGTTGCTGCACTTTCAATTATGAAATCTGGCAGATGGATGTCAAAACATCGTTTCCTTAACGGTTTACCTGAGGAAAGTTTGTATGTGATACAACCAGAAGGTTTTGTTAGTCCTAAGGATGCTAAAAGGTGTGCAAGCTTTAGTGATCCTTTTATAGACTGAATCAAGCATCTCGGAGTTGGAATGTACACTTTGATGAGGTGATCAAAGTTTATGAGAAACTTGTATTTGCAATAAAGTGAGTGGGAGCACCATAGAGTTTCTGATAAGTATATGTGGATGACATATTGCTATTCGGAAATAATGTGGAATTTTTGGAAAGCATAAACGGTTGTTTGAAAAGTGATTTTCAAAGGAAGACATGAATAAAGCTACCTAATTGTTGAGCATCGAGATCTATAAAGATAGATCAAGATGTTTGATAAGACTTTGAATGAGTACATACCTTGAAAAGATTTTGAAAGAGTTCAAAATGGATTAGTCAGAGAGAAGTGTTCTCGCCTACTTTGTAAGGTGTGAAGTTGAGTGAGACTCAAAGCTCGACCACGGCAGAAGAAAGAGAAAGGACGAATGTCATCCCCTATGCCTTAGCCATAGGCTCTGTATAGTATGCCATGCTGTGTACCGCACCTGTGTGTGCCTTGCCATGAGTCCATCAAGGGGTACAAGAGTGATCCAGGAGTGGATCACTAGACAGCGGTCAAGATTATCCTTAGTAACTAAAAAACTAAGGAGATGTTTCTCGATTATGGAGGTGATAAAGAGTTCGTCGTAAAGAGTTACGTCGATGCAAATCTTTAACGCCAATCCGGATGACCCGTAGTAGCAATCTGGATACATATAGTGGAGCAGCCATTTGGAATAGTACCAAGTGGAGTGTGGTAGCAGTGTTTATGGTTTGACATTGAGATTTGGAAAGTACACACAGATCTGAATGTCGCAGACCCATTGACTATAAGACCTCTCTCACATGCAAAGCATGATCGAGCCCCAAAACTCATTGGGTCTTAGATTCGTAATAATGTGAATCCGATGGTGATGTGAACTAGATTATTGACTCTAGTGCAAGTGGGAGACTGTTGGAAATATGCCCTAGAGGCAACAATAAATTAGTTATTATCATATTTCCTTGTTCATGATAATCGTTTATTATCCATGCTATAATTGTATTGATCGGAGACTTGGATGCATGTGTGGATACATAGACAAAACCATGTCCCTAGTATGCCTCTAATAGACTAGCTCGTTGATCAAAGATGGTTAAGGTTTCCTAGCCATGGACATGAGATGTCAGTTGATAAACGGGATCACATCATTAGGAGAATGGTGTGATGGACAAGACCCAAACTACAAAAATAGCATATGATCGTGTCAGTTTATTGCTATTGTTTTCTGCATGTCAAGTATATGTTCCTATGACCATGAGATCATGCAACTCACGGATACCAGAGGAGTGTGTGTATCAAACATCGCAACATAACTGGGTGACTATAAAGGTGCTCTACATGTATCTCCGAGGGTGTCTGTTGAGTTGGCATGGATCAAGACTGGAATTTGTTACTCCATGTGACGGAGAGGTATCTTAGGGCCCACTCGGTAATACAACATCACAATAAGCCTTGCAAGCAATGTGACTAAGTGTTAGTCACGAGATCTTGTATTACTGAACAAGTAAAGAGACTTGCCGGTAACGAGTTTGAACTAGGTATGGAGATACCAATGATCGAATCTCAGGCAACTAACATACCGAAGAACAAAGGGAACATCATACGAGATTAACTGAATCCTTGACATAGAGGTTCGACCAATAAAGATCTTCGTAGAATATGTAGGAACCAATATGGGCATCCAGTTCCCGGTATTGGTTATTGACTATAGACGTGTCTCGGTCATGTCTACAGAGTTCTCGAACCCGCAGGGTCTGCACACTTAAGGTTCGGTGACGTTTCGGTAGTATAGAGTTATGCATGGTGGTGACCGAAGGTTGTTTGGAGTCCCGTATGAGATCCCGGACATCACGAGGAGCTCCAGAATGGTCCGGAGATAAAGATTGATATATAGTAAGTCCTATTTTGCTTGCCGGAAAAGTTCTGAGCTCATCGGTAGTGTACCGGGAGTGCCGGTAGTGTACCGGGAGACCATCGAGAGGGGTATTTCAACCCAAGAGGCTACATGGGCTGTGGGAGGATGAATACCAGCCCTTAGTGGACTGGTGTAAGTCCCACACAAGGCCCATGCGCCTGGGAAGAAAAGCCCAAAAGGAAAAAGGTGGAAAAAGGCAAAAAGGGCTAAGTTAGGAAGGAGTCCTAATCCTACTAGGAGTGGAGGAGGAGGACTCCTCCCTCCTGGTTCGGACGACCCAAGGGCTGCATCCTTGGGAGGCAAGCCTCCTCCTCCTCTCCTCCTATATATACTAGAGGGTTTTAGGGTTTTGGCACAAGATTTTCAGCCACGTGCTACCCGTTCCTCTAGTGCATAGTTTCTCCTCTAGATCGGATTTCTGCAGTGCTTAGGCGAAGCCCTGCCGAAATAGCTCCACCACCATCGCCGGAGCACCGTCGCGCTGCCAGAGAACTCTTCTACCTTTCCGCTCCCTCTTGCTGGATCAAGAAGGTGGAGATCGTCATCGAGCTGTACGTGTGCTGAACGCGGAGGTGCCGTCCGTTTGGTACTAGATCGGGACGGATCTGTTGGGAAACGTTGCATGGGAAATAAAATTTTTCCTACGCACACAAATATCTATCCATGGTGATGAGCATCTACGAGAGGGAGAGTGGATCTACATACCCTTGTAGATCGCTAAGCAGGAAGTGTTAAGCAACGCGGTTGGTGTAGTCGAACGTCTTCGCGATCCAAATCGCCGTGCGTCCCGCGATCCAATCACGATCCGTCCCGCGATCCAATCATGATCCGTCCCGCGATCCGATCACGATCCGTCCCACGAACTTGATCACGATCCGTCTCACGAACTTGATCACGATCCTTCCGATCTAGCACCGAACACACGGCACCTCCGCGTTCAGCACACGTACAGCTTGATGACGATCTCCACCGTCTTGATCCAGCAAGAAGGAGTGGACAGGAAGAAGAGTTCTCCAGCAGCCTGACGGTGCTCCGGCGATGGTGGTGGAGTAATTCCGGCAGGGCTTCGCCTAAGCACCGCGGAAACCCGATCTAGAGGAGTACCGGTGGAACGGGTAGCACGTGGCCGTAAATTCTGTGCAAAACCCTTCTATTCCACCAGTATATATAGGAGGAGAGGAGGAGGAGGGCTGGCGCAGGGCTGAGCCCCTCTTGGAGTCGGCCGAAGCCAAGGGGGAGGAGACCTACTCCTCCTCCACTCCTAGTAGGAGTAGGACTCTCCCTTTTTGCCTTTTTTCCACTCCTTTTCCTTTGGGACTCTTCCCCCAGCCGCATGGGCCTGTTGTGGCTATTCCACCAGACCACTAAGGGCTGGTTAATACTCTCCCACAGCCCATTAAGCCTCTTGGGTCGAAATACCCCTCCCGGAGGTCTCCCGGTACACTACCGGCACTCCCGGTACACTACCGATAAGCCCGGAACTTTTCCGGCGACCAAAACAGGACTTGCTATATAGGAATCTTTACCTCCGGACCATTCCGGAGCTCCTGGTGATGTCCAGGATCTCATCCGGGACTCCGAACAAACTTCGGTCACCACCATACATAACTCTATACTACCGAAACGTCACCAAACCTTAAGTGTGCAGACCCTGCGGGTTCGAGAACTATGTAGACATGACCGAGACACCTCTATGGTCAATAACCAATGGCGGGACCTGGATGTCCACATTGGTTCCGACATATTATACGAAGATCTTTATCGGTCGAACCTCTATGTCAAGGATTCAGTTAATCCCGTATGATGTTCCCTTTGTTCTTCGGTATGTTACTTGCCCAAGATTCGATCGTCGGTATCTCCATACCTAGTTCAACCTCCTTACTGGCAAGTCTCTTTACTTGTTCCATAATACAAGATCCCGTGACCAACACTTAGTCACATTGCTTGCAAGGCTTATTGTGATGTTGTATTACCGAGTGGGCCCTGAGATACCTCTCCGTCACACGGAGTAACAAATCCCAGTCTTGATCCATGCCAACTCAACAGACACCCTCGGAGACACCTGTAGAGCACCTTTATAGTCACCCAGTTACGTTGCGACGTTTGATACACACAAGGTACTCCTCCTATATCTGTGAGTTGCATGATCTCATGGTCATAGGAACATATACTTGACATGCAGAAAACAGTAGCAATAAACTGACACGATCATAAGCTACATTTGTAGTTTGGGTCTTGTCCATCACATCATTCTCCTAATGATGTGATCCCATTATCAAATGACATCTCATGTCCATGGCTAGGAAACCTTAACCATCTTTCAATCAACGAGCTAGTTCACTAGAGGTATACTAGGGACATTGTGTTTGTCTATGTATCCACACATCTATCCATGTTTCCAATTAATACAATTATAGCATGGATAATAAACGATTATCATGAATAAGGAAACACAATAATAAACACTTTATTTATTGCCTCTAGGGCATATTTCCAACAGGATCGTGATTGGATCGCAGGACGCTCGGCGATTTGGATCGCGAAGATGTTCGACTACATCAACCGCGTTTCTTAACGCTTCCCCCTTAGCGATCTACAAGGGTATGTAGATCCACTCTCCCTCTCGTAGATGCTCATCACCATGGATAGGTCTTGCGTGAACGTAGGAAATTTTTTTGTTTCCCATGCAACGTTCCCCAACAAATTCATGTATGGACAGTCTTGGAACTACAGTGCAGTTCGTGGTATTTTTGAGAAAGGGATTTCAAAAATCAGTGGTAGCGGTCTTTAACTTGAATTTGTATTGAATTATGATCATCTGTTTAGCTATTTTACTAACTTTATTGTTGATTATTAACTCCTACATAGTGTGTTCCATGCAACATAAGGGACGACTTCAACAATTCATATGGTAACGTGTTGTACTTTGAGGATGATGAGGAGCGTAAATTCGAATTGGATCTGCACAAAGGAAAGAATAAAACCATCATATATGGTGATGGATGGGAGGAGTACATTGCAGTGAACAATTTTAGAGGAGGAGAACTCGTAGCTTTTTCCTTAATAGGAGAGGTAAATAGGTTAAGGACATTATATGTCCAAAGCGATGATGATGACGAAGATGACATTGTCTGCCAAGATGACCAAGATGACATTGACAGCCAAGATGAAGATGAGGACATCCAAGATAAAGATGAGGACAACCAAGATGAAGAGGAGGACATCAAAGATGAAGATGATGGTCCTATCCTTTCTGCATTTTTTTCTCAAAGGATGAAGAAGCTTACTCCGGATGATAAAGCTAGTGTGAAAGTAATGTTACCATCCTCTTCGGCGTTCTTGGGGAAGCCCTTTGTGCACCGTCTAACAAAAAAACATGGTTAAAAAGCTATGGCGAGATGTTTTATATTCTTTCATCTCTTTTTGGTCATAACCAAGTATGGAGGACATGTCTAATATTCTGTGCTCTCTATTTTCTATTAATGATGGGGTCTTCAGAAGTTACCTCTGAAGGTGGTTTCCGGAGGGGACAGTCCCGCCGTCGGCACTGCTGGAGTAATCCATGAACCAAGAGGGCATGTCACGAATTTCCAATACAAGACAGAGGATGACGGGCGTATATCATTCAACAAGGCCGGCTGACAGGAGTTCATCAAGGAAAAGAGAGAACTAAGGGTGGACACCCTTGTGGTAATCACTATATAAGGAAGAGCAACCGCAAGGACTATCAGATGATGGTTGTTGTTGACCATGTTTAGAACTAAGTCGTGAATATATCAGTTGGAGAACTGTTAGTTAATTAATTAGTATGTTAAGATGAATGTGATACATTGATGTTTGTTTCTTAAGTTGAACAAATTTCAAGTGATACTGATGGTTCTTTCTATATATTGATCATGACGATGTTGTGTAATGGTTCTTTCATTGCTATATGTAGTAGCTAGCGTCGAGTTCAATGAAAAGCATAAAATAAAAATGGTAAACACAAAAATAATAGGGGGAAACACAATATGAAAACCCCTAAACCCCTTCTTAAAAAAAACAGCTCCTGCCAGATGCTGACGCGTGGACGCCTTTTGGTCTCGGTTGGTGTTACCAACCGGGACTAAAGGTCCTCCTACTTGGGATCCCCGCAAAGGCCAGGTGGAACCCCTTCTGTCCCGGTTCGTGAGAGAACCGGGACTAAAGGTTTGGGGCTTTAGTCCCGACCTTTTAAGACAAATGGGCCTTTGGAACCGAGACAAATGAACCGTTTTCTATTAGTGTATATAGACAAAATACGAAGCAAAATGAATGAATATATACTCTAAAAGACGTCTATATACTTTTGAATGTAGTTTTTTTAGTAAGATCTCTAAAAAGATTTATATTTAGAAGCGGAGGGAGTACATACTAAGCTTTTAGCAGAAAAACTTGTTGATTGACTGGAATCAACGAAATTTCAATGCCACCAACTGCAACAAAAGTGGCTGCATAAACTGGCTACAGGCTATGTTTATAGGGTACCTCAAGCAACCGGCAAGCAATCTGTCACAGAAACATGTCTGCCAGCTAGGCATCCGAGTAACATGTGTGTCGGCAACATTGAATGTTTGGTTGTAAATGTAAATCATGAAAAATGGTTCTTGGTATCTAGAGAAAAAATATGTGAGAGAGATAGAGAGAGAGTAATCCATATAGTGGATACAAAATACCTATTAATGTTGCATCTGCGTTGAGTCGACGTGCTGTAGGATCTTCTGATTTGTTCGTTGAAGGTGGCCTTGGAGTTCTTTTTTAACACGAGTGGCCTTGGAGTATAGTGTTGCCTATTCCTGAAGCGATTGTGATGCTCTGTTTTGTCAGGATTAAGATGCTTGAACATTAAGCACTACCTTATCGAGCAATAGTGATCTTTCCCATGCTGACTACGTGCTACCATTTGGGCCAAACACATCATCAAAAAGTGTCAAAGGCTAGCTATCAAAGCAAATTTGAATCTGCTAACTATACTACTACTGCCACGACTAACCAAGGTTAGAGCATAAGGACACGGGCAATGCATAGTTTTAGGATGATCCTTCACATGTCATGTAGGATCAGATGTAGGTTCGGATGGTGTAGTGAGACCTTTAGCAGTAAACGGGGGTTTGAAAAAAAAATGGTCCAATGCAAGAAGCTGAAAAGTTAAAGTGAAAAGTAAAGATGCATATGTGTATCGAAATATTTATTTCTTTTCGTTGATGAGGTCACTAGTGGTAACTTAAATTGGAGAAAAAAATCAATATATATGCTCAAGCTACTTTTTATCATGGAACATATGTATCCATATGTCACCATTGTATATGTCCTAAGAAAGGAGGGGTTACCAAATTGATCGCGAAGGACAAGCCTGCAGACGGCGGCTGCTCGCCCGCGGCTGCTCGTCCACCAACCACAACGGTTGGAGCCTGCGAGAGGAGGTGTGGGTGGGAACAGGGAGGACTCTGGAGCCACCCAAGGCCCCGTTGATACGGCGGCATGCGCGGAAGACACGATGGTGCGGCCACTGGAAGCGCTATTCTTCCTCCTCTTGTGCTCTGAAAAAGACAAGGGCAAGGAAGGCGGCGACGACGGCGCTGTCCAACAGTGGGGAAGAAGAATGGGGAACGGGAAGAAAGATCAAGTTCGTGCGTGTTATCGTGCCGCTCAAGTATTTCAAAAAATAGTGCAAAATAAATTACAAAGGAAATATAATATTCCAAAAAAATGTTCATCACCATAAAAATGATTCCATTCTAAAAAGTATCTTGGAAATAAAATAAAAACCTTGTCAAAAATATTCAGTTTTTTTCTGAACTACAAAAAGTAAAATTGATTGAAAGACTACTCCATACACAACTACTCTTTCATCGGACAGCTGAAATAGGTCATGTCGAACATTGTTAGGGTGCGTCCAAATTTCATGGTCCAAGAAAAATACTCGGTGCAATATTATTTTTGACTTTTCCAAATTGAATTAAAAAACTGTTGCCTAATGGCATGTGAAGTTATATTTATATTTCGCCCGGTGCAAAACATGGACATTTATACTAGTGCTATCTCTGTCCCGGTTTATTAGTACCTTTTGTACTTTGCGTCATACTTTGATCTTTGGTTTAACAATCAAAAATAAATTATATAACACAAAAAATAATATCATTAAAAACCTCTTTCGAATATGAATCCAACAATATAACTTTTATAACAAACAACTTATTCTTTTGTAGTTCAATCAAAGGTCAAAGTATGGCCCAAAATATAGTACTTTATAGCGCAACAATACCACTCTTACATCTTCAATCACGATAGCACATCCACTAGTTTTTTTTAATAGCATTTACTAGTTACTCCTACGATCTTAGTTTAGCTTATTATAACGGCATATGGAGGATGGCTGAGAGATTGTCACTAGCCCCATCGCTCCTGTAAAGAAACAATTGCTAGAACGAATTGTGTTATTGAGTCTCTAATGATTACAACTTATATATCTCCTGAAGAGATATGTCCAACAGACACAATGCTTGGGAGGGTCGGGAGAGAAGAGACGCGTCAGTTAGACAGCCACAACCGACTCTCTAATACAACGCGGAGATTATCCACATAATTAATTATAATAGTTAATTCCTAACACTCCCCCTAATCTCCACTTTGACTATGTAAAATCATCATCTTGAAAACCGCTCCTCCAAAATCCCGTGGAAAAAATATGAGGAGCTATACATAATATGCCATGAAAAACTCCTTGCAAAAACCTAGTGAGAAAATAAGGAGAAAATGACATATCACAATGCTTGTATTACTATTGCCTCATTAAAAACCTTCTATGAGAAACCGTTTAGGAAAAACTCATAAAGGAAAAGAGTAAAATATCTAAGATCCAAAGATCTTCAGCAGGTTATCATATGGGAGTACACTCCCCCTCAATCTTGCAAAACACAAAGTCATCACATACTAGTTCCACTAACATGATAATCCAGATTATAACTTGACTTTGTTTGCAAATTATCTTCCACCTCTTTTTAACTTTTGGGGAAGAAGATACTTTCAGAGCACTTGGTAATTATTGTTTATATATAACCTATCTGCACCTGTGTAATACAAACAACATTATCTTTATAGAAAATTGTGGATGATTCCTACCAATCAATCCACATGAACTTTCAACATAGTTCATCATTATGTGAAGATATTTGTGTGATGCTTCTTACAAACCAACGATTTCTGAATGATTAGCGGATGCAGCCACTTAAGTTTGTCTTCTCGGCTTCCAAGACAAGGTTGTACCTTCATTCGAGAGGACAAAATCAGTCTGTGATCTAGGGTTATGGGGATATTATACATACCTTGTATCACAATATCCAACCATGGTTATATCTTGATTATTCTCATAGAATAAACCAAGATCTATGGTGTCCAGAAGATATGCAAAAATACTTCACACCAACCCAATACCTTGTATTAGTGATGCATTGTATCTAGTCAATCAATTCGCTACAATTAATACCATGTCTGGTGCAGTTGATAGATACATTAGTGCTCTCATTGCACTGAGATATGGAAACACGGGTCCAAACATCTCTTCATCACTTCCCTTAGGACTTAACAGGTTTAATCTCTATCAAGAAATCTAACGACCATAGTTCTTGATGGATATTATTTATCCATATTGAAGTATTCAAATATCTTATGGATAAATGTGGACCGATGAACAAGTATTCTCCAAGGAACATGCTCAAGTTTGAAACCCAAGCAAAGTTTGGTTTCAACCAAATCTTTCATCTAAAACTCCATCATAAGATGATTTACTTGTATCGTGTATTTCTTGTGTAGTTCTAATATTATTCAGATCATCAACATACACAAAATGATGTAAAATCCTAATTTGGATTTCTTTAGTGAACATACATTTACAATCATCATTGTTTGAGTAATCCTTGTACCAAAGGAACTCACTAAGTCGGTTATACCACATCCTTGCCAACATATTCAAGTCATTAAATGATTTTTGAAGCTTTACGCAATACATGTTGCGTTTAAATTCAAAATTACCATTCCATCAGGAACTATCATATAGATACTGGAATCAAGTGACTCATACAACTATGTAGTCACAATATCCATCAGTTGGATATACAAATTCATTATTCACTGCCAGTGATATCAATTATCGGAACGTTATTCCACTCATTATAGGAGATTATGTGTCATCTTAAAGGATCACGGGTTTCTGCGTGAACCCATGTGCTACAAGCCTCGCTTCATGTCGCACCACCTCATTGTTTTCATTCCTCACATGAACAAAAACCCATTTGCTTCCCCGGGGAACAAATTTAGAGGAGTGGGTATTACCGATCAGGTCAATACCCCCTCTTCTTGAGAGCGAGCGCCTCCTCAATTGCTACCTTCCTTTAGATCAACTAGAGTGCTTACCACACTTAGCCATTCATGGACTTAGGTTCTAGATCTAGTTCAAGGTCTTTTGCAATTCTCGAGGAGAAATAAATGTCGACATAATGTAGTCTTAATTATATGATTCTCCCGAATCCATATACATAGTGGAGATTTCATCATTACCTTTTGACTCTTCACGATTTCCCACATCAAATTTGGGTGCGCACTCGTGCTGGGTCCTGGATGTGTACCACATCCTTCAGATGTCCTTCAACCCTAGGTTGAATATCAACCCTAGGATTCCTCATTCCCCTCGGACGTTCCTATGAAGCATTGTCCTCTTGTGTCCAGATTCCTCCCCCTCATGGGTGGCTGAGTGGACCTCTGGGTCACATCCACTCTCTCTGACATATTCACTATGGGAACATTTTACTTTGTGACATATTTATACTTAGTAAATGCATCTGGCACATTATTTGCAATACTTTGCAAATTAATAATCTTCCGAACCTCTAGTTCAGATTCAATTGTACGTGGACGCAAGGACTAGATGTCTATTCACATTTTGTTCTATTTCCCGGCATTGAATGTGGTTCTTATCTCCTCCTAATGCCGGAAAATTGTCCTCATCAAAATACAACCAGCGTAACGGGCCATATACAAGTCCTCTCTAAGGACTGTATACTTATGACTCACGAAGAATTGTATCTCTCATAGATCCCCATTTATCTATTAGGGCCCATAGATGTACGATGCGGTGGTGAAATCGGTATGTATCCAACGCAACCGAGTTATCGCAGATGGGAAATACTTGCTGATTTCCACGTACTAACTGCAATGGGGACCGTTTATGCAGTTCGTCGAATTTGTATGAACTATGCAGTATGTCAAAACTGCATGTCCCCAACAAGATGTTCGAAGATTACAACTCTGTAGGAGCTTTGTTGCTATCAAGCTTATTCTCCTAATAAGTGATTCTACAAGAACAGTCCGGGTATGTAAACAAAGTACTAAAATGCTCCATAATTATGGCTAAATCAAGGCAGTAATCTTAAAATGCTCATGAACTTAATTCCATAGCATTATCCATTATGATGGATTTATCCCTTACTCGGGATGTCTGCTACCAAATTAATAGCCAGAGCAATCAACTTTGCAAAACATGGTTTCTTATAAAGGGCACACATTGGACCATCTCGCTCATGCATCCAAAATCACTATGAAATATCTGAATATTCCATGTAACAGTTGAATTAGATCACATATATATTATGTACAAGAAAATCTAGTGGCTCATCCTTTTATCTTCAGATGCGATGACCTTGTGATCAATTTCCCAGTTTGCACATATCAAATTTGGAAAATTCATACCGATAGATTGTGTCTAATGGAACCATCAATAATTTTCTCATCATCCCAATACCAAGATAAACCAAGCAACCATGCCATATCTTGAACTCACCAAGATTCTCGAAAATTATTGTATACGCCAAATGCATATGTGGTTTAATGTATGTATAATATAATCCACAAGGTAGAGAAGCCATTTACTCTAGGATTTATTTCAAATCCCTTCTGCTGAGTTATAAGTAGGTATCAACCCCACTCACTTCATGAGTTTCCACATAGAAACTATTTCGGATATTCTTAAAACTCAGCAAAGTATGAGTAGAAATTAGATACATCGATGCATCCAAGATTACCATATAGTACCCATAGGAAGTGCAATTGTGGCTTGACCAGAACGCACAATTACCACATCATGACCATCTTGTCATGACTCTTCCATTACTCTTCTCAAGAGTGCAGAGATATATTATCTCCCTTAGTATTGTTTAAGTAGACCCAGTTTCCACTTGACACATTTGCTTCTCGACCGGATTATATTCATATGTTTCTATATAGTTCAATATACATAAAAACTCACATATCAATACATACATTGTAAGTCACTCGTACCGATCGAAGTCCACAAGCATGTCTTCGACACTGGTGGTGGAGCTTCGTTTTTGCTGAGTCTGGGCATGGCTTCCCACATTCTAAGAAATGCCTTGGGAATTTTCAACAATGGGAAAATCATTGTTATGTCAAGTGATGTAAGATTCACACTTATTCCCACGGGCCTCTTGCCCTTAGCCAATTGGGTGAATATCTGGTGCTCCAGGAGCACCTGAGCTTAGGTGCTCCAGGAGTGCCTTGGCCGTTTGATCTCAGATCCAACGTGTATGGTCGGAGTTTGTGTTTTTTGTTTGCAAAAAAGACCTCTAGGAGTTTGATAATTACGTGTAGATCTATCGCATCTTTATATCACCGTTGGATCTACATCGAGTGGTGGAGCTTGGACGGGAGCACCTGTCCTTAGGTGCTCCCGGAGCACAGGATATTTTCCCTAGCCAATTGATATATGTACAGAACCACCAAATGCATGGAAGTATCACATTTCCTTGCATTGTGAGTCATATAACCACATGTATAGCAACCGATGCTACTGACCTCGTCATTCTCCAAGAAATGACTTGTTCCCTTTTGTGCTCCATTCATATTCTGCTTCTCATAATGTCTCCACTTTTCTTTACCATTGATAAAATTGTTCAGACAAATCCTAATAAAAGGATTGAAGGTGGAAACATTTCAATGAGACTAGCATCTGAAACCACACTATTGTAGAGTCTCAACTTTCAGTTGATTTGATGCATAACAGAGTTATATGTTGTCACAGATCGAATAACATAATGCGCTATATCGATTGTAGCAGGAGCCCCTGAGCGGTTGTGGCTATTGGGAACTGGGATTCCGGATCGCCAAGTTCTTGATCACTGATGCCATCAATGACAAACTCAACAAAAACCAACATATCATACATGAAATAATCATGTCCAGTTAATTTACTCCCATGTAAATTAATTATGTTGTAAAAAAATGCATGTGCATTGATCAACATATAGCAATTTACAAATTGCCGGAACATATATGTTGGTACCTACTTACGGTACAGTAGTATACAGTCAATTACTGTAAAATCACATAGGAATAAAATTGGTTTTGGGTCAAAACTACGTAGCCTAATCTTTTATTCCGGTTTATCCTTTTGTTTTCAACAAGATCGGGCGTGAACGGTTAGGGCTAACCCTACCCAACCACCACTTCTATCAGTCATAATAACCACACCCAGGTGATTAAAGTGCTCAAAACAGTAAGCATAGTTGCTAAACTGCAAAGTCCATGAGCTAATCATGTCTTGGCTGCAAACATCATGGATTTTCATCGGGTTATCACTTATCATATAACCGGAGCACTTCTGATAAAAAGGTGTACAAATACATCATGTACGTGTATAGGGTTGCTGGTTGCATGCTGTCATGTGAATTAGATCGTACATGTGGTTAAGGAACCTAATTAGCACATGCTAATTAGCCGGACGATTGATCGGATACATGTATTGCATGCACATTTGCAGTTACGGACGGCGCCGGCGGCCGCGTCGCCGGCCTTGGCCTTATTGTGCGCTTCGGTTCAGAGCTAGCAACCAGCGCCTTGACGCTGTGCTATGCCTATAGCAGTGTCGCCACGCGTTGTGCTGACACCCTGTTGGCAACCGCCGCTGATGCGACCTGGAGATCCGGGCCAGGAGGTCATGCCCGCCACCTCGCCTTGTGCGTGAACCGTGCCGCGCGCCGGCCAGAGGGCCTTGGCCGTGCGCCAGTCGTCTTCGCCGACGCCACGCAGCACCATGCTCCGTCATCGTGCCGTGCTGTCTTAGAACCACAGCTCCACACCAGCAACCGCGCTGAGTCGCCGTTGGTCGATGTAGAGCCGCCGCGTTAGGTCGTCTCGCCTTGTACCTGGTGGGCACCTGCACTTCCTCGCAGACTTGCCGTGCCGTCGGAGCGAGGTCATACACGCGTCTCTCCAACCACCGGTGATGCCGTGAACGACGCCCGGCGGTAACGTGTATACGCTCCGATGGAATCCATTTGCGTGAGTGTACAGGCATACGTAGTCTCGTTATTTAGATCATATAAGAAGACCACGTCTAATATAGAATCTTCAGATCAATCCCCGTACTGATCTATGCATGCCGATGTATGATCCTGTGGACTGCCCTCCATGGACGTACCATGTTCCTGTGGACTCTGCCTGGCGCTTCAGGCGGCGCCTCCGCGTGCGCTATCGTTGCAAGTCAGTGCCACGCCGCCGCGTCTGAGGTCACCATGCGCACAAGGCGCCCCTTTACGCCCGTGGGTAGGATACAGAGCCTCCACGCCGGGATGAGCGTCGCCTCGCGCGAATCAGGTCGCGTGCCGGCTGGACGACCTTGGTCATACGCAATATCCGCTTGTCCTCTAGGATGCGTCGACGCCTTGCCGCTCACCGGAGTTGCTGCGTTAGCCGTGCATATGCGCCACAGCGCCTGGCCGGCGGCCGGAGTCCCCAACAGCGCGAGTCCTGCAGCCGGTCGTCCGCTGCTGTCGGGGGTCGCCTTTCTCCCTCGACCGAGAGCAAAGCACTGATAACGTGTAAAGAAACAATTGCTAGAACGAATTGTGTTATTGATTCTCAGATGATTACAACTTATATATCTCTTTGTCCAACATGTTGGGAAACTTGGGCCTTCTGTGGAACAAGTTATTGGCCCATTATGGACCAAGTTCCTCCACTTAATGTTAATGTGGGCACTTATCCCCTATGTCAATTTGAGTGGGAGTTCTTAAGTAATATGATTAATTGAATTCATTATCGTGAATATAGTCAGTAGTGTCTTTACAAATTATGTTGTAGATTAATAGCTCATGTTGTAGCTCCCTTGAATTTTTATATGTTCCTAGAGAAATAGAGTTGAAAGATGATGTTACCAATATTGCGGAATGTGTCCGTGATCTGAGGATTGTCCTCATTGCTGCACAGAAGGCTTATGTCCTTAATGCATCACTCGGTGCGCCACCCCCTCTAGTGTCATCTGTAGATGTTGTGAACATTTGACATGCACGTTCCGATAACTATTTGATAGTTATGTGCGTCATGCATTATGGCTTAGAATTGAGGCTCCAAAATGTTTTGAACGTCATGGAACTTATGAGATATTCTCAGAGCTGAAATTGAGATCTCAGGCTCGTGCCCGTGTTGTGAGATATGAGATCTCCAACAAGATTTTTTGCCTGCAAGATGAAGGAGAATAGCTCAATCGTTGAGCATGTGCTTAGATTGTCTGGGTGCTACAATCGTTTGAATGTAGTGGGAGTTTATCTTTCAGATAAAATAGTGATTGATATAGTTCTCTGAGTCACTATCACTAAGTTACTAGAACTTCGTGATGAACTGTAATTATGCGAGGGATGGAAATGATGATCCTTAGCTGTACGCGATGTTTGACACCGCGAAGGTAGAAATCAAGAAGGAGCATTAAGTGTTGATGGTTAGTAAAATCATTAGTTTCGAGAAGGGCAAGGGCAAGGAGGGAAACTTAATGGATGGCAAGTCAGTTGTTGCTCCAATGAAGCAACCCAAAGTTGAATCCAAACCCAAGACTAAGTGCTTCTATTATGAGGAGAGCGGTCGCTGTAGCGGAACAACCCTAGATACTTGATAGATAAGAAGGCTGGCAACGTCGACGGAATTATATTTGATATATGTGTTAATGATGTGTACCTTGCGAGTATTCCTAGTAGAACCTAGGTATTGGATACCGCACTAGTAGAAAACAGGGCATCGGTTCGGCCGGCCAGCCCATTAGTCTCGGTTCAGTCATGAACTGGGACTAATGGGAGCAACAGTCCCGGTTCAGGAGGCCAGGGGGCCGGGCGGGCCACGTGGGGCATTGGTCCCGGTTCCATACACGAACCGGGACTAATGTGCCTCGCTCCTGGCCCACAACCATTGCTCCCGATTCGTGGCTAGAACCGGGACCAAAGGGGGTGACTGTTCGCCTGGTGCGAGCCCCTTTAGTCCCGGTTGGTGGCTCAAACCGGGACTAAAGGTTCGAATGGTTTGCATCCCACGACGTTTCGCGGTTCGAAGAAGAGGCAACTGTTCCGACCGCTTTGCCCATTTGTCTTCTTCTCCTCCATTCTCCTCTCTTCTTCCCCATATCTTCTACCATGAATCCAATCACTCGCTACGGGGAGGTGCTCGCACATGGCACGACCAATCTCGATGTCGTCTACACGAACGACAGCGCCATGGTGCCGCATTTTCTTTCCCTTTTGTAGAAATGGCTTGAAGTGGCGGATGAGAAAGACAAGTTCATAGGGCTTGATCTCGAGTACACGGCCAAGCGAGACGATGTTGCCGTCATCCAGCTATGTTTCAAGAAACATGTGATTAACTTCCAATGGGCAAGGTGAGTTTTGAGGGTTTTCTTTGATCAATTAATAGTTTATAGATTATTATGAAAATTGCATAGGATAGAAATATTTTGCATTTTGAATCCTATTGGAAAGCTCAATATTTCTTTTAAGTTTGTAGTGAATAACAATTTTCCTTGTTGCAAAACGTGGGAGAACATATATCTAATATAGTTAATTTAGGGTCTCTTCATCAATTCATAGGATATGAAAATTGCATATATATATATATATATATATATATATATAGGATATAGCAATATATATGTTCTATTTTGAATCCTATGGCAAAGATCAATTTCTCTTAAGTTGTAGTGAAATAATTTTCGATTTTTTTATGATATTAATTAACATTTGTTCCATTTTAATTTGTTGATGTTGTAGTAGTGACAAGCACTGCCCAGCACTCATGGACTTCCTACGCAGCGGCATACATTTTTCTAGCGTTGATGTAAGGAATGACAAGCTGAAGATGAGGCGCAACTTCGATATTGAGATACCAGCTGGCTGCCTTATTGATATCCAAGACATATTCAGGCTTCGGTATGAGAGGACTTCGATGGCTTCTATGGCAGTCCCCTTGATCGACGACTATTACGGAGATATGAAGACCAAATTTCCCCCGGCGCAGCACAAAGAGTGGGAGAGGACCCCACTTCAGCCTATGAACATTGAGTATGTAGCAAAAGATGCATACGTTGCATATGAGTTGTACCGCAAGATTCAAACCTCGCACCACCACCACCATGGGGCGGATATTCTTCTGATTCAGACTAGATAATAGTGTTCGCTTGGACGAGTAGTTTGTTTAATGAATATCTGACGTATTATATATTACATATCTCTCTAGCTATTATATATTTGTAGTGCTTTTCAATTCAGGTTTTTCTTAAATTCCGATTGTGTTCGAGAACAATATGCAACAAAAAAGTGGGTTGTCATCGTTGGCAACAAGCACGCACACACCATGCCAACTTTCAACCTTTTCAGACTTCATTTGAAGTGCTTTTCAATTTCAGGGTCATTTAGCTAAAAAATTTAGTAAATGCATGAAAAATATCAAATGAAGTCAGAAAGGGTTGAAAATTGATGATGTGGCTTTGAATAGTGCATTTTGACCACACAAAAAGACTAGAGTTAAAAAAAGTTCAAGAAAATGAAATGCCTTTTCTAACCGATGAGTTTCCGTCCGAAAACCCCGATACTTCGAAAGAGACTGACCGTTTTGTACGTGAAGTGCATCCTGCTTTTGCCGTAACCCTCCCAACTTTTTAGCACATACTATGTGGGTGAAATGTTGATACCATGCCAACTTTCAACCTTTTCAGACTTCATTTGAAGTGCTTTTCAATTTCAGGGTCATTTGGCTAAAAATAATCAGTACATACATGAAAAATATCAAATGAAGTCAGAAAGGGTTGAAAATTGATGATGTGGCTTTGAATGGTGCATTTTGAACACAAAAATCCTGAAGTTCAAATAATTCAAGAAAATGAAATGTCTTTTCTAACCGATGAGTTTCCGTTTGAAATCCTGATACTTCGAAAGAGTCTGTTCATTTTGTACGTGACGTTCATCCTGCTTTTGTCGTAACCCTCTCAAATTTTTAGCACATTCTATGTGCGTGAAATGATGATATCATGCCAACTTTCAACCATTTGAGACTTCATTTGAAGTGCTTTTCAATTTCAGGGTTATTTAGCTCCAAAAAAAAGTAAATGCATGAAAAATATTAATGGAATTCAGAAAGGGTTGAAAATTGATGATCTGGCTTTTAATGGTGCATTTTGAACACACGAAAATCTTGGAGTTCAAATAAGTTCAAGAAAATGAAATGCCTTTTGTAACCGACGAGTTTCCGTCCGAAACCCCGATACTTCGAAAGAGACTGTCTATTTTGCACGCGAACTGCATCCTGCTTTTGCCGTAACCCTTCCAACTTTTTAGCACATGCTATGTGGGTGAAATGTCGATACCATGCCAATTTTCAACCTTTTCAGACTTCGTTTGGAGTGCTTTTCAATTTCAGGGTCATTTAGCTCCAAAAAAAGTAAATGCATGAAAAGTATCAAATGAAGTCAGAAAGGGTTGAAAATTGATGATGTGGCTTTTAATGGTGCATTTTGAAAACACAAAAAGCCTGAAGTTCAAATAAGTTCAAGAAAATGAAATGCCTTTTGTAACCGATGAGTTTCCGTCCGAAACCCCGATACTTCGAAAGAGACTGTCCGTTTTGTACGCGAAGTGCATCCCGCTTTTGCTGTAACCCTCCCAACTTTTTAGCACATGCTATGTGGGTGAAATGTTGAGACCATCCCAACTTTCAACCTTTTCAGACTTCATTTGGAGTGCTTTTCAATTTCAGGGTCATTTAGCTAAAAAAAAATCAGTAAATGCAAGAAAAATTCAAATGAAGTCAGAAAGGGTTGAAAATTGATGATGTGGCTTTGAATGGTGCATTTTGAATACACAAAAATCCTAGAGTTCAAATAAGTTCAAGAAAAATGAAATGCCTTTTGTAACCGATAAGTTTCCGTCCGAAACCCCGATACTTCGAAAGACTCTGTTCGTTTTGTACGCGAAGTGCATCCTACTTTTTTCGTAACCCTCTCAACTTTTTAGCACATGCTGTGTGGGTGAAATGATGATACCATGCCAACTTTCAACCTTTTCAGACTTCATTTGAAGTGCTTTTCAATTCCAGGGTCATTTAGCTCAAAAAAAATCAGTAAATGCATGAAAATATCAAATGAAGTCAGAAAGAGTTGAAAATTGATGATGTGGCTTTGAATGGTGCATTTTGAACGCACAAAAAGCCTGGAGTTCAAATAAGTTAAAGAAAATAAAATGTCTTTTCTAACCGATGAGTTTCCGTCCGAAACCCCGATCCTTCGAAAGAGTGTGTCTGTTTTGTACGCGAAGTGCATCCTGCTTTTGCCATAACCCTCTCAACTTTTTAGCACATGCTATGTGGATGACATGATGATACCATGACAACTTTAAATCTTTTCAGAGTTCATTTGAAGCGCTTTTCAATTTCACGGTCATTTAGCTCAAAAAAAACAGTAAATGCATGAAAAATATCAAATGAAGTCAGAAAGGGTTGAAAATTGATGATGTGGCTTTGAATGGTGCATTTTGAACACACAAAAAGTCTCGAGTTCAAATATGTTCAAAAAAATGAAATTCCTTTTGTAAACGATGAGTTTCCGTCCGAAGCCCCGATACTTCAAAAGAGTCTGTTCGTTTTGTATGCGAAGTGCATCCTACTTTTGCCGTAACCCTCTCAACATTTTAGCACATGCTATGTGGGTGAAATGATGATACCATGCCAACTTTCAACCTTTTCAGACTTCATTCGAAGTGTTTTTCAACTTCAGGGTCATTTACCTAAAAAAAAGTAAATGCATGAAAAATATCAAATGAAGTCACAAAGGATTGAAAATTGATGATGTGGCTTTTAATGGTGCATTTTGAACACACGAAAAGCCTGGAGTTCAAATAAGTTCAAGAAAATGAAATGCCTTTTGTAACCGATGAGCTTCTGTCCGAAACCCCGATACTTCGAAAGAGACTATCCGTTTTGTACGCGAAGTGCATCCTACTTTTTCCGTAACCCTCCCAACTTTTTAGCACATGCTATGTGGGTGAAATGTTGATACCATGCCAAATTTCAACCTTTTCAGACTTCATTTAAAGTGCTTTTCAATTTCAGGGTCATTTAGCTCAAAAAATCAATAAATGCACGAAAATATCAAATGAAGTCAGAAAGGGTTGAAAATTGATGATGTGGCTTTGAATGGTGCATTTTGAATGCACAAAAATCCTAGAGTTCAAATAAGTTCAAGAAAATGAAATGCCTTTTCTAACCGATGAGTTTCCGTCCGAAACCCCGATACTTCGAAAGAGTGTGTCCATTTTGTATGCGAAGTGCATCCTGCTTTTGCCGTAACCCTCTCAACTTTTTAGCACATGCTGTGTGGGTGAAATGATGATACCATGCCAACTTTAAACTTTTCAGAGTTCATTTGAAGTGCTTTTCAATTTCAGGGTCATTTAGCTCAAAAAACGTAAATGCATGGAAAATATCAAATGAAGTCAGAAAGGGTTGAAAATTGATGATGTGGCTTTGAATGGTGCATTTTGAACGCATAAAAAGCCTGGAGTTGAAATAAGTTCAAGAAAATGAAATGCCTTCTATAACCGATGAGTTTCCGTCCGAAACCCCGATACTTCGAAAGAGTCTGTCCGTTTTGTATGCGAAGTGCATCCTGCTTTTGCCGTAACCCTCTCAAGTTTTTAGCACATGCTTTGTGGGTGAAATGATGATACCATGCCAACTTTAAACCTTTTCAGAGTTCATTTGAAGTGCTTTTCAACTTCAGGGTCATTTAGCTCAAAAAAAGTAAATGCACGAAAAATATCAAATGAAGTCAGAAAGGGTTGAAAATAGATGATATGGCTTTTAATGGTGCATTTTGAACACACGAAAATCCTGGAGTTCAAATAAGTTCAAAAAATGAAATGCCTTTTGTAACCGATGAGTTTCCGTCCGAAACCTCGATACTTCGAAAGAGACTTTCCGTTTTGTACGCGAAGTGCATCCTGCTTTTGCCGTAACCCTCCCAACTTTTTAGCACATGCTATGTGGGTGAAATGTTGATACCATGCCAACTTTCAACCTTTTCAGACTTCATTTAAAGTGCTTTTCAATTTCAGGGTCATTTAGCTCAAAAAAATCAGTAAATGCACGAAAATATCAAATGAAGTCAGAAAGGGTTGAAAATTGATGATGTGGCTTTGAATGGTGCATTTTGAACGCACAAAAAGCCTGGAGTTCAAATAAGTTCAAGAAAATGAAATGCCTTTCTAACCTATGAGTTTCCGTCCGAAAGCCCGATACTTCGAAAGAGTCTATCCGTTTTGTACGTGAAGTGCATCCTGCTTTTGCCATAACCCTCTCAACTTTTTAGCACATGCTATGTGGATGACATGATGATACCATGCGAACTTTAAACCTTTTCAGAGTTCATTTGAAGCGCTTTTCAATTTCACGGTCATTTAGCTCAAAAAAAGTAAATGCATGGAAAATATCAAATGAAGTCAGAAAGGGTTGAAAATTGATGATGTGGCTTTGAATGGTGCGTTTTGAACATACGAAAAGCCTGGAGTTCAAATAAGTTCAAGAAAATGAAATGCCTTTTGTAACCGATGAGTTTCCGTCCGAAACCCCGATACTTCAAAAGAGTCTTTCGTTTTGTACGCGAAGTGCATCCTGCTTTTGCCGTAACCCTCTCAACTTTTTAGCACATGCTTTGTCGGTGAAATGATGATACCATGCCAACTTTAAACCTTTTCAGAGTTCATTTGAAGAGCTTTTCAATTTCAGGGTCATTTAGCTCAAGAAAAAGTAAATGCATGAAAAATATCAAATGAAGTCAGAAAGGATTGAAAATTGATGATGTGGCTTTTAATGGTGCATTTTGAACACACGAAAAGCCTGGAGTTCAAATAAGTTCAAGAAAATGAAATGCCTGTTGTAACCGTTGAGTTTCCGTCCGAAACCCTGATACTTCAAAAGAGACTGTCCGATTTGTACGCGAAGTGCATCCTGCTTTTGCCGTAACCCTCTCAACTTTTTAGCATATGTTATGTGGGTGAAATGTTGATACAATGCCAACTTTCAACCTTTTCAGACTTAATTTAAAGTGATTTTCAATTTCAGGGTCTTTTAGCTCAAAAAAATCAGTAAATGGACGAAAATATCAAATGAAGTCAGAAAGGGTTGAAAATTGATGATGTGGCTTTGAATGGTGCATTTTGAACGCACAAAAAGCCTGGAGTTCAAATAAGTTCAAGAAAATGAAATGCCTTTTCTAACCGATGAGTTTCCGTCCGAAACCCCGATACTTCGACAGAGTCTGTCCGTTTTGTATGCGAAGTGCATCCTGCTTTTGCCGTAACCCTCCCAACTTTTTAGCACATGCTATGTGGGTGAAATGTTGATACCACGCAAACTTTCAACCTTTTCAGACTTCATTTGAAGTGATTTGCAATTTCGGGGTCATTTAGCTCAAAAAAATCAGTAAATGCACGAAAATATCAAATGAAGTCAGAAAGGGTTGAAAATTGATAATGTGGCTTTGAATGGTGCATTTTGAACACACGAAAAGCCTAGAGTTCAAATAAGTTCAAGAAAATGAAAGCCTTTTGTAACCGATGAGTTTCCCTTCGAAACCCCGATACTTCGAAAGAGACTGTCCGGTTTGTACGCGAAATGCATCTTGCTTTTGCCGTAACCCTCTCAACTTTTTAGCACATGCTATGTGGGTGAAATGATGATACCATGCCAACTTTAAACCTTTTCAGAGTTCATTTAAAGTGCTTTTCAATTTCAGGGTCATTTAGCTCAAAAAAAGTAAATGCATGGAAAATATCAAAAGAAGTCAGAAAGGGTTGAAAATTGATGATGTGGCTTTGAATGGTGCATTTTGAACGCACAAAAAGCCTGGAGTTCAAATTAGTTCAAGAAAATGAAATGCCTTTTCTAACCGATGAGTTTCCGTCCCAAACCCCGATACTTCGAAAGAGTCTGTTCGTTTTGTACGCGAAGTGCATCCTGCTTTTGCCGTAACCCTCTCAACTTTTTAGCACATGCTTTGTGGGTGAAATGATGATACCATGCCAACTTTAAACCTTTTCACAGTTCATTTGAAGTGATTTTCAATTTCAAGGTCATTTAGCTCAAAAAAAGTAAATGCATGGAAAATATCAAATGAAGTCAGAAAGGGTTGAAAATTGATGATGTGGCTTTGAATGGTGCGTTTTGAACATACGAAAAGCCTGGAGTTCAAATAAGTTCAAGAAAATGAAATGCCTTTTCTAACCGATGAGTTTCCGTTCGGAAACCCCGATACTTCGAAAGAGTCTGTCCGTTTTGTATGCGAAGTGCATCCTGCTTTTGCCGTAACCCTCTCAACTTTTTAGCACATGCTTTATGGGTGAAATGTTTATACCATGCCAACTTGCAACCTTTTCAGAGTTCATTTCAAGTGCTTTTCAATTTCAGGGTCATTTAGCTCAAAAAAAAGTAAATGCATGGAAAAAATCAAATGAAGTCAGAAAGGGTTGAAAATTGATGATATGGCTTTTAATGGTGCATTTTGAACACACGAAAAGCCTGGAGTTCAAATAAGTTCAAGAAAATGAAATGCCTTTTGTAACCGATGAGTTTCCGTCCGAAACCCCGATACTTCGAAAGAGACTGTCCGTTTTGTACGCGAAGTGCATCCTCCTTTTGCCGTAACCCTCCCACCTTTTTAGCACATGCTATGTGGGTGAAATGTTGATACCATGCCAACTTTCAACCTTTTTAGACTTCATTTAAAGTGTTTTTCAATTTCAGGGTCATTTAGCTCAAAAAAATCAGTAAATGCACGAAAATATCAAATGAAGTCAGAAAGGTTGAAAATTGATGATGTGGCTTTGAATGGTGCATTTTGAACGCACAAAAAGCCTGGAGTTCAAATAAGTTCAAGAAAATGAAATGCCTTTCTAACCGATGAGTTTCCGTCCGAAACCCAGCTACTTCGAAAGAGTTTGTCCGTTTTGTATGTGAAGTGCATCCTGCTTTTGCCATAACCCTCTCAACTTTTTAGCACATGCTATGTGGATGACATGATGATACCATGCCAACTTTAAACCGTTTCAGAGTTCATTTGAAGCGCTTTTCAATTTCACGGTCATTTAGCTCAAAAAAAGTAAATGCATGGAAAATATCAAATGAAGTCAGAAATGGTTGAAAATTGATGATGTGGCTTTGAATGTTGCATTTTGAAACACACAAAAATCCTGGAGTTCAAATAAGTTCAAGAAAATGAAATGCCTTTTGTAACCGATGAGTTTCCGTCCGAAACCCCGATACTTCAAAAGAATCTTTCGTTTTGTACGCGAAGTGCATCCTGCTTTTGCCGTAACCCTCTCAAATTTTTAGCACATGCTTTGTGGGTGAAATGATGATACCATGCCAACTTTAAACCTTTTCAGAGTTCATTTGAAGTGCTTTTCAATTTCAGGGTCATTTAGCTCAAGAAAAAGTAAATGCATGAAAAATATCAAATGATGTCAGAAAGGATTGAAAATTGATGATGTGGCTTTTAATGGTGCATTTTGAACACACGAAAAGCCTGGAGTTCAAATAAGTTCAAGAAAATGAAATGCCTCTTGTAACCGTTGAGTTTCCGTCCGAAACCCCGATACTTCGAAAGAGACTGTCCGTTTTGTACGCGAAGTGCATCCTGCTTTTGCCGTAACCCTCCCAACTTTTTAGCATATGCTATGTGGGTGAAATGTTTATACCATGCCAACTTTCAACCTTTTCAGACTTCATTTAAAGTGCTTTTCAATTTCAGGGTCATTTAGCTCAAAAAAATCAGTAAATGGACGAAAATATCAAATGAAGTCAGAAAGGGTTGAAAATTGATGATGTGGCTTTGAATGGTGCATTTTGAACGCACAAAAAGCCTGGAGTTCAAATAAGTTCAAGAAAATGAAATGCCTTTTCTAACCGATGAGTTTCCGTCCGAAACCCCGATACTTCGACAGAGTGTGTCCGTTTTGTATGCGAAGTGCATCCTGCTTTTGCCGTAACCCTCTCAACTTTTTAGCACATGCTTTGTGGGTGAAATGATGAGACCATGCCAACCTTAAACCTTTTCAAAGTTCATTTGAAGTGCTTTTCAATTTCAGGGTCATTTAGGTCAACAAAAGTAAATGCATGGAAAATATCAAATGAAGTCAGAAAGGGTTGAAAATTGATGATGTGGCTTCGAATGGTGCATTTTGAACGCACAAAAATCCTGGAGTTGAAATTAGTTCAAGAAAATGAAATGCCTTTTCTAACCGATGAGTTTACGTCCCAAAACCCCGATACTTCGAAAGAGTCTGTTCGTTTTGTACGCGAAGTGCATCCTGCTTTTGCCGTAACCCTCTCAACTTTTTAGTACAGGCTTTGTGGGTGAAATGATGATACCATGCCAGCTTTCAACCTTTTCACAGTTCATTTGAAGTGCTTTTCAATTTCAGGGTCATTTAGCTCAAAAAAAGTAAATGCATGGAAAATATCAAATGAAGTCAGAAAGGATTGAATATTGATGATGCGGCTTTTAATGGTGCATTTTGAACACACGAAAAGCCTGGAGTTCAAATAAGTTCAAGAAAATGAAATGCCTTTTGTAACCGATGAGTTTCCGTCCGAAATCCCGATACTTCGAAAAAGACTGTCCGTTTTGTATGCGAAATGCATCCTGCTTTTGCCGTAACCCTCCCATATTTTTAGCACATGCTGTGTGGGTGAAATGATGATACCATGCCAACTTTCAACCTTTTCGGACTTCATTTAAAGTGCTTTTCAATTCCAGGGTCATTTAGCTAAAAAAATCAGTAAATGCATGAAAAATATCAAATGAAGTCAGAAAGGGTTGAAAATTGATGATGTGGCTTTGAATGGTGCATTTTGAACGCACAAAAAGCCTGGAGTTCAAATAAGTTAAAGAAAATGAAATGCCTTTAATAACCGATGAGTTTCCGTCCGAAACCCCGATCCTTCGAAAGAGTCTTTCCGTTTCGTACACGAAGTGCATCCTGATTTTGGCATAACCCTCTCAACTTTTTAGCACATGCTATGTGGATGACATGATGATACCATGCCAACTTTCAACCTTTTCAGAGTTCATTTGAAGTGCTTTTCAATTTCACGGTCATTTAGCTCAAAAAAATCAGTAAATGCATGAAAAATATCAAATGAAGTCAGAAAGGGCTGAAAATTGATGATGTGGCTTTGAATGGTGCATTTTGAACAAACAAAAAGCCTGGAGTTCAAATATGTTCAAAAAGACGAAATGCCTTTTCTAACCGATGAGTTTCCGTCCGAAACCCCGATACTTCAAAAGAGTCTGTTCATTTTGTACGCGAAGTGCATCCTACTTTTGCCGTAACCCTCTCAACTTTTTAGCACATGCTATGTGGGTGAAATGATGATACCATGCCAACTTTCAACCTTTTCAGACTTCATTCGAAGTGCTTTTCAATTTCAGGGTCATTTAGCTAAAAAAAAGTAAATGCATGAATAATATCAAATGAAGTCAGAAAGGATTGAAAATTGATGATGTGGCTTTTAGTGGTGCATTTTGAACACACGAAAAGCTTGGAGTTCAAATAAGTTCAAGAAAATGAAATGCCTTTTGTAACCGATGAGTTTCCGTCCGAAACCCCGATACTTCGGAAGAGACAGTCCGTTTTGTACGTGAAGTGCATCCTGCTTTTGCCATAACCCTCCCAACTTTTTAGCACATGCTATGTGGGTGAAATTTTGATACCATGCCAACTTTCAACCTTTTCAAACTTGATTTAGAGTGCTTTTCAATTTCAGGGTCATTTAGCTCAAAAAAATCAGTAAATGCACGAAAATATCAAATGAAGTCAGGAATGGTTGAAAATTGATGATGTGGCTTTGAATGGTGCATTTTGAACGCACAAAAAGCCTAGAGTTCAAATAAGTTCAAGAAATTGAAATGCCTTTTCTAACCGATGAGTTTCCGTCCGAAACCCCGATACTTCGAAAGAGTCTATCCGTTTTGTATGCGAAGTGCATCCTGCTTTTGCCGTAACCCTCTCAACTTTTTAGCACATGCTTTGTGGGTGAAATGATGATACCATGCCAACTTTCAACCTTTTTAGACTTCATTTGAAGTGCTTTTTAATTTTAGGGTCATTTAGCTCAAAAAAAGTAAATGCATGAAAAATATCAAATGAAGTCAGAAAGGGTTGAAAATTGATGACGTGACTTTGCATGGTGCATTTTGAACACACAAAAAGCCTGGAGTTCAAATCAGTTCAAGAAAATGAAATGCCTTTTGTAACCGATGAGTTTCCGTCTGAAACCCCGACACTTCGAAAGAGACTGTCTGTTTTGTACGCGAAGTGCATCCTGCTTTTGCCGTAACCCTCCCAACTTTTTAGCACATGCTATGTGGGTGAAATTTTGATACCATGCCAACTTTCAACCATTTCAGAATTCATTTGAAGTGCTTGTCAATTTCAGGGTCATTTCGCTCAAAAAAAATCAGTAAATGAATGAAAAATATCAAATGAAGTCAAAAATGGTTGAAAATAGATGATGTGGCTTTGAATGGTGCATTTTGAACACACAAAAAGCTTGGAGTTCAAAAAAGTTCAAGAAAATGAAATGCCTTCTCTAACCGACGAGTTTCCGTCCGAAAACTCCGATACTTCGAAAGAGACTGTCCGTTTTGTACGCGAAGTGCATCCTGCTTTGGCCGTAACCCTCCCAAATTTTAGCACATGCTATGTGGGTGAAATGTTGATACCATGCCAACTTTCAACCTTTTAAGACTTCATTTAAAGTGCTTTTCAATTTCAGGGTCATTTAGCTCAAAAAAATCAGTAAATGCACGAAAATATCAAATGAAGTCAGGAAGGGTTGAAAATTGATGATGTGGCTTTGAATGGTGCATTTTGAATGCACAAAAAGCCTAGAGTTCAAATAAGTTCAAGAAAATGAAATGTCTTTTCTAACCGATGAGTTTCCGTTAGAAACCCCGATACTTCGAAAGAGTCTGTCCGTTTTGTATGCGAAGTGCATCCTGCTTTTGCCGTAACCCTCTCAATTTTTTAGCACATGCTATTTGGGTGAAATGATGATACCATGCCAACTTTCAACCTTTTGAGGCTTCATTTGAAGTGCCTTTTAATTTTAGGGTCATTTAGCTAAAAAAATCAATAAATGCATGAAGAATATCAAATGAAGTCAGAAAGGGTTAAAAATTGATGATGTGGCTTTGAATGGTGCATTTGAAACACACAAAAAGATTGGAGTTCATCAAAGTTCAAGAAAATGAAATGCCTTTTCTAACCGATGAGTTTCCGTCCGAAAACCCCGATACTTTGAAAGAGACTATCCGTTTTGTACGCGAAGTGCATCCTGCTTTTGCCGTAACCCTCCCAACTTTTTAGCACATGCTATGTGGGTGAAATGTTGATACCATGCCAACTTTCAACCTTTTCAGACATCATTTGAAGTGCTTTTCAATATCAGGGTCATTTGGCTCAAAATAATCAGTAAATGCATGAAAAATATCAAATGAAGTCAGAAAGGGTTGAAAATTGATGATGTGGCTTTGAATGGTGCATTTTGAACACATGAAAAGCCTGGAGTTCAAATAAGTTCAAGAAAATGAAATGCCTTTTCTAACCGATGAGTTTCCGTGCGAAAACCCCGATACTTTGAAAGAGACTATCCGTTTTGTACGCGAAGTGCATCCTGCTTTTGCCGTAACCCTCCCAACTTTTTAGCACATGCTATATGGGTCAAATGTTGATACCATGCCAACTTTCAACCTTTTCAGACATCATTTGAAGTGCTTTTCAATATCAGGGTCATTTGGCTCAAAAAAATGAGTAAATGCATGAAAAATATCAAATGAAGTCAGAAAGGGTTGAAAATTGATGATGTGGCTTTGAATGGTGCATTTTGAACACACGAAAAGCCTGGAGTTCAAATAAGTTCCAGAAAATGAAATGCCTTTTGTAACCGATGAGTTTCCGTTTGAAACACCGATACTTCGAAAGAGTCTGTCCGTTTTGTACGCGAAGTGCATCCTGCTTTTGCCATAACCCTCTCAACTTTTTAGCACATGCTATGTGTATGACATGATGATACCATGCCAACTTTCAACTTTTCAGAGTTCATTTGAAGTGCTTTTCAATTTCAGGGTCATTTAGCTAAAAAAAATAGTAAATGCATGAAAAATATCAAATGAAGTCAGAAAGGGTTGAAAATTGATGATGTGGCTTTGAATGGTTCATTTTGAACACACAAAATGCCTGGAGTTCAAATAAGTTCAAGAAAATTAAATGCCTAGTGTAACCGATGAGTTTCCGTCCGAAACCCCGATACTTCGAAAGAGACTGTCCGTTTTGTACGCGAAGTGCATCCTACTTTTGCCATAACCCTCTCAACTTTTTAGCACATGCTTTGTGGATGACATGATGATACCATGCAAACTTTCAACCTTTTCAGAGTTCATTTGAAGTGCTTTCAATTTTAGGGTCATTTAGCTCAAAAAAAAGTAAATGCATGAAAAATATCAAATGAAGTCAGAAAGGGTTGAAAATTGATGATGTGGCTTTGAACGGTGCATTTTGAACACATGAAAAGCCTGGAGTTCAAATAAGTTCAAGAAAATGAAATGCCTTTTGTAACCAATGAGTTTCCGTTCAAAACCTCGATACTTCGAAATAGTCTGTTCGTTTTGTACGCGAAGTGCATCTACTTTTGCCGTAACCCTCTCAACTTTTTGGGACATGCTATGTGGTTGGAATGCTGATACCATGCCAACTTTCAACCTTTTCAGACTACATTTCAAGTGCTTTTCAATTTCAGGGTTATTTAGCTCAAAAAAAAGTAAATGCATGAAAAAAATCAAATGAAGTCAAAAAGGGTTGAAAATTGATGATGTGGCTTTTAATGGTGCATTTTGAACGCACAAAAAGCTTGGAGTCCAAATAAGTTCAAGAAAATGAAATGCCTTTTCTAACCGATGAGTTTCCGTCCGAAACCCCGATCCTTCGAAAGAGTCTGTCCGTTTTGTACGCGAAGTGCATCCTGCTTTTGCCTTAACCCTCTCTACTTTTTAGCACATGCTATGTGGGTGACATGATGATACCGTGCCAACTTTCAACCTTTTCAGAGTTCATATGAAGTGCTTTTCAATTTCAGGGTCATTTAGCTAAAAAATCAGTTAATGCCTGAAAAATATCAAATGACGTCAGAAAGGGTTGAAAATTGATGATGTGGCTTTGAATGGTGCATTTTGAACACACGAAAATCCTGGAGTTCAAATATGTTAAAGAAAATGAAATGCCTTTTGTAGCCGATGAGTTTCCGTCCGAAACCCCGATACTTCGAAACAGACTGTCTGTTTCGTACGCCAAGTGCATCCTGCTTTTGCCGTAACCCTCCGAACTTTACAGCACATGCTATGTGGGTGAAATGTTGATACCATGCCATTTTTCAACCTTTTCAGACTTCATTTGCATTGTTTTTCAATTTCAGGGTCATTTAGCTCAAAAGAAAATCAGTAAATGCATGAAAATATCAAATGAAGTCAGAAAGGGTTGAAAATTGATGATGTGGCTTTGAATGGTGCATTTTGAACGCACAAAAATCCTGGAGTTTAAATAAGTTCAAGAAAATGAAATGCCTTTTCTAACCGATGAGTTTCCGTCCAAAACTCCGATCCTTCGAAAGAGTCTGTCCGTTTCGTACGTGAAGTGCATCCTTCTTTTGCCATAACCCTCTCAACTTTTTAGCACATGCTTTGTGGATGACATGATGATACCATGAAAATTTCAACCTTTTCAGAGTTCATTTGAAGTGCTTTTCAATTTCAGGGTCATTTAGTTGAAAAAAATCAGTAAATGCATGAAAAATATCAAATGAAGTCAGAAAGGGTTGAAAATTTATGATGTGGCTTTGAATGGTGCATTTTGAACACACAAAAAGCCTGGAGTTCAAATAAGTTCCAGAAAATGAAAGGCCTTTTGTAACCGATGAGTTTCCGTCCGAAACACCGATACTTCGAAAGAGTGTTCGTTTTGTACGCGAAGTTCATCTTGCTTTTGCCGTAACCCTCTCAAGTTTTTAGCACACGCTATGTGGGTGAAATGATGATACCATGCCAACTTTCAACGTTTTCAGACTTCATTTGAAGTGCTTTTCAATTTCAGGGTCATTTAGCTCAACAAAAATTAAATGCATGAAAAATATCAAATGAAGTCAGAAAGGGTTGAAAATTGATGATGTGGCTTTGAATGGTGCATTTTCAACACACGAAAAGCCTGGAGTTCAAATAAGTTCCAGAAAATGAAATGCATTTTGTAACCGATGAGTTTCCGTCCAAAACCCCGATACTTCGAAAGAGACTGTCCGTTTTGTACGGGAAGTGCATCCTGCTTTTGCCGTAACCCTCCCAATTTTTAGCACATGCTATGTGGGTGAAATGTTGATACCATGCCAACTTTCAACCTTTTCAGACTTCATTTAAAGTGCTTTTCAATTTTGGGTCATTTAGCTCAAAACAAAACATAAATGCATGAAAAATATCAAATCAAGTCAGAAAGGGTTGAAAATTGATGATGTGGCTTTGAATGGTGCATTTTGAACACACGAAAATCCTAGAGTTCAAATAAGTTCAAGAAAATGAAATGCCTTTTGTAACCGATGAGTTTCCGTCCGAAACCTCGATCCTTCGAAAGAGTCTGTCCGTTTTGTACGCGAAGTGCATCCTGCTTTTGCCATAACCCTCTCAACTTTTTAGCACATGCTATGTGGATGACATGATGATACCATGCCAACTTTCAACCTTTTCAGAGTTATTTGAAGTGCTTTTCAATTTCAAGGTCATTTAGCTCAAAACAAAACGTAAATGCATGAAAAATATCAACTGAAGTCAGAAAGGGTTGAAAATTGATGATGTGGCTTTGAATGGTGCATTTTGAACACACAAAAATCCTGGAGTTCAAATAAGTTCAAGAAAATGAAATGCCTTTTGTAACCGATGAGTTTCCGTCCGAAACCTCGATACTTCCACTACTAGAAAAAAGGTTGCTAGTGGCGCACCGGTTTTTCCTACTAATGGCGCACTACAGGTGCGCCACTAGCACCACGCCATTAGAATTATTTACTAATGGCGCACCACAGGTGCGCCATTAGTATAGCTCACGATGCGCCATTACTATCCGACTTAGGAATGGCGCACCACATACAAGTGTGCCATTACTATCTGACTTAGTAATGGCACACCACATACGAGTGCGCCATTACTAACAAAAAATCAAAAAAATATTAGAAATTATTTTTTCAAATATTTTTTTTCAGAAATTTTGTTTTTTTATTTTCTTAATGCCGGGTTAACTATGGCTTAATCTTGGGTCAATATGCTTCAGCCCGAGCTCCGTGGTCAAACTTCCCGGAAGGTCACCCATCCTCAGACAACTCTAGCCCGAGCACGCTTAACTTCTCAGTTCTATCCAACCCCAACACCAGCTCACTTAACAGGCACTTGTTGATATATCTATCATATCAATCCTATTAAACCTTGTTGATGTCTGGGACTTTGTTCATGTTCATGAGTGTTCATGAGTGTGATGAAATTTTGAAAAAATATTTCAAACTTCCCGGTCATATCACGTATCATATTTTGAACATGTTTTCCAAAAAAAAATCCAAACAATTTTTTTTCTATTAAATTTCCCCTCTAGATCTTAAAAGCCCCGTATCTTTTATTCTGATAGGTTTTTGGGGATTCTAAAAATATTCAACGGGGTTCCTTCTTTTACCGTAACCCTCGCAACTTTTTATCACATGCTATGTGGGTGAAATTTTGATACCATGCCAACTTTCAACCTTTTGAGACTTCATTTGAAGTGCTTTTCAATTTCAGGGTCATTTAGCTCAAAAAAATCAGTAAATGCATGAAAAATATCAAATGAAGTCAGAAAAGGTTGAAAATTGATGTTGTGGCTTTGAAAGGTGCATTTTGAACACACAAAAAGACGGGAGTTCAAATAAGTTCTACAAAATGAAATGCCTTTTTTAACCAATGAGTTTCCATCTGAAACCCCGATACTTCGAAAACGTCTGTCCGTTTTGTACGCGAAGTGCATCCTGCTTTTGCCGTAACCCTCTCAACTTTTTAGCACATGTTATGGGGGTGAAATGATGATACCATGCCAACTTTCAAACTTTTCAGAGTTCATTTGAAGTGCTTTTCAATTTCAGGGTCATTTAGCTCAAAAAAAATCAGTAAATGCATGAAAAATATCAAATGAAGTCAGAAAAGGTTTAAAATTGATGTTGTGGCTTTGAAAGGTGCGTTTTGAACACACAAAAAGACGGGAGTTCAAATAAGTTCTACAAAATGAAATGCCTTTTTTAACCAATGTGTTTCCATCTGAAACCCCGATACTTCGAAAACGTCTGTCCGTTTTGTACGCGAAGTGCATCCTGCTTTTGCCGTAACCCTCTCAACTTTTTAGCACATGCTATGTGGGTGAAATGATGATACCATGCCAACTTTCAAACTTTTCAGAGTTCATTTGAAGTGCTTGTCAATTTCAGGGTCATTTAGCTCAAAAAAACAGTAAATGCATGAAAAATATCAAATGAAGTCAGAAAGGGTTGAAAATTGATGATGTGGCTTTGAATGGTGCATTTTGAACACACGAAAAGCCTGGAGTTCAAATAAGTTCAAGAAAATGAAATGCCTTTTGTAACCGATGAGTTTCTGTCCGAAACCCCGATACTTCAAAAGAGACTATCCGTTTTGTACGCGAAGTGCATCCTGCTTTTTCCGTAGCCCTCCCAACTTTTTAGCACATGCTATGTCGGTCAAATGTTGATATCATGCCATTTTTCAACCTTTTCAGACTTCATTTGAAGTGCTTTTCAATTTCAGGGTCATTTAGCTCACAACAAAAAGTAAATGCATGAAAAATAGCAAATGAAGTCAGAAAGGGTTTAAATTGATGATGTGGCTTTCAATGGTGCATTTTGAACACACGAAAAGCCTGGAGTTCAAATAAGTTCAAGAAAATGAAATGCCTTTTGTAACCGATGAGTTTCCCTTCGAAACCCCGATACTTCGAAAGAGACTGTCCGGTTTGTACGCGAAGTGCATCCTGATTTTGCCGTAACCCTCCCAACTTTTTAGCACATGATATGTGGGTGAAATGTTGATACCATGCCAAGTTTCAACCTTTTCAGAGTTCATTTGTAGTGCTTTTCCATTTCAGGGTCATTTAGCTCAAAAAACAAATCAGTAAATCCATGAAAATATCAAATGAAATCAGAAAGGGTTGAAAATTGATGATGTGGCTTTGAATGGTGCATTTTGAACGCACCAAAGGCCTGGAGTTCAAATAAGTTCAAGAAAAGGAAATTCCTTTTCTAACCGATGAGTTTCCGTTTGAAACCCCAATGCTTCGAAAGAGTCTGTCCGTTTTGTACGCGTTGTCCATTATGCTTTTGCGATAACCCTCTCAACTTTTTAGCACATGGTATGTGGATGACATGATGATACCATGCCAACTTTCAACCTTTTCAGAGTTCATTTGAAGTGCTTTTCAATTTCAGGGTCATTTAGCTGGGAAAAATCAGTAAATGCATGAAAAATATCAAATGAAGTCAGAAAGGGTTGAATATTGATGATGTGGCTTTGAATGGTGCATTTTGAACACAAAAAGCCTGGAGTTCAAATAAGTTCAAGAAAATGAAATGCCTTTTGTAATCGATGAGTTTTCGTCTGAAACCCCGCTACTTCGAAAGAGACTGTCTGTTTTGTACGCGAAGTGCATCCTTGTTTTGCCGTAACCCTCCCAACTTTTTATCACATGCTAAGTGGGTGAAATGTTGATACCATGCCAACTTTCAACCTTTTCAGACTTCATTTGAAGTGCTTTTCAATTCCAGAGTCATTTAGCTCAAAAAAATCAGTAAATGCATGAAAAATATTAAATGAAGTAAGAAAGGGTTGAAAATTGATGATTTGGCTTTGAATGGTGCATTTTGAACACTCAAAAATCCTGCAGTTCAAATAAGTTCTACAAAATGAAATGCCTTTTTTAACCGATGAGTCTCCGTCCGAAACCCCGATACTTCGAAAGAGTCTGTCCGTTTTGTACGCGAAGTGCATCCTGCTTTTGCCGTAACCCTCTCAACTTTTTAGCACATGCTTTGTGGGTGAAATGTTTATACCATGCCAACTTTCAACTTTTTCAGAGTTCATTTCAAGTGCTTTTCAATTTCAGGGTCATTTAGCTCAAAAAAAAGTAAATGCATGGAAAAAATCAAATGAAGTCAGAAAGGGTTGAAAATTGATGATATGGCTTTTAATGGTGCATTTTGAACACATGATAAGCCTAGAGTTCAAATAAGTTCAAGAAAGTGAAATGTCTTTTGTAACCGATGAGTTTCCGTTCGACACCCCGATACTTCGAAAGAGACTGTCCGTTTTGTACACGATACTTCGAAAGAAACTTGATATTATATACAATTCATGCAACTAAAATTATCAAAGTTATTTTAGTTAAAAAAATTAATAGCAAAAAAAACATTCATAATGTTTTTTTAACAACTTTAATATGCAAAGAAATAACATAAAAATTAGCAAAAGTGAAAGTAGATGCGCTTGCACTGAAATTCAGCCTAAAATCAAAGTGCTAGTTAGGCACCTAACTAGCCTTTCGAATTTAGGCCAATTTTTTGTATCAACGCATCTATTGTCACTATCAGAGGAGCTCAAAGTAACAGGCGTAGCGGGGCTTATAAGCAGGTTCGGCAACGTTCGCTTGGCGAGGTGGGACTAAACTCCCACCACACCGCTGTGCAAGGCCATTGGTCCCGGTTGGTGGACCCCCTTTCGTCCCGGTTGGTGCCACCAACCGGGACCAAAAGGCCTATTTCCCGCCCATTGGGTTGCTGAAAACAGGGCTTTGGTCCCGGTTGGTGTCACCAACCGAGACCAAAGGAACCAGTTTCCCTCCCTTTGGACGGCGGAAAATAGGGCTTTGGTCCCGGTTGGTGCAACAAACCGGGACTAAAGGTGGGCATTGGTCCCGGTTGGGTCCACCAACCGGGACCAATCCTCCTTCTATCTGACAAACACTTAGCAAAATTCGTAGTTTTCATTCCACTTCGCCCTCATCGCCGCCCCGAGCCCGCTGTCGCCATCGCCGTTCCCGTCCCCGTCATCGCCCCCGTCGCCGCCCCGTCGCCTTCCCCGCCTTCCCCTTCGCCTCCCCCTCCACCCCGCCGCCTCCCTTGCCGCCCCCGTCGCCTCCCCCGCCGCCCTCGTTGCCTCCCCCGCTGCCCTCGTCGCCTCCCTGCCGTTCAAGAAAATGAAATGCCTTTTGTAACCAATGAGTTTCCGTCCGAAACCTCGATACTTTGAAAGAGACTGTCCGTTTTGTACGCGAAGTGCATCCTGCTTTTGCCGTAACCCTCCCAACTTTTTAGCACATGCTATGTGGGTGAAATGTTGATACCACGCAAACTTTCAACCTTTTTAGACTTCATTTGAAGTGCTTTTCAATTTCACGGTCATTTAGCTCAAAAAAAATTAGTAAATGCATGAAAAATATCAAATGAAGTCAGAAAGGGTTGAAAATTGATGATGTGGCTTTGAATGGTACATTTTGAACACACCAAAACCCTGGAGTTCAAATAAGTTCAAGAAAATGAAATGCCTTTTCTAGCCGATGAGTTTCTGTCCGAAACCCCGATACTTCGAAAGAGACTGTTCGTTTTGTACGCGAAGTGCATCCTGATTTTGCCGTAACCCTCCCAACTGTTCAGCACATGCTATGTGGGTGAAATTTTGATACCACGCCAACTTTCAACCTTTTCAGACTTCATTTGAAGTGCTTTTCAATTTCAGGGTCATTTAGCTCAAAAAAATTCACCAAATGCATGAAAAGTATCAAATGAAGTCAGAAAGGGTTGAAAATTGATGATGTGGCTTTGAATGGTGCATTTTGAATGCACAAAAAGCCTGGAGTTCTAATTAGTTCAAGAAAATGAAATGCCTTTTCAAACCGATGAGTTTCCGTCCGAAACCACGATCCTTCGAAAGAGTCTGTCCGTTTTGTATGCAAAGTGCATCCTGCTTTTGCCGTAACCCTCCCAACTTTTTAGCACATGCTATGTGGGTGAAATTATTATACCATGCCAACATTCAACCTTTTCCGACTTCATTTGAAGTGCTTTTCAATTTCAGGGTCATTTAACTCAAAAAAAGTAAATGCATGAAAAATATCAAATGAAGTCAGAAAGAGTTGAAAATTGATGATGTGGCTTTGTATGGTGCATTTTGAAAACACAAAAATCCTGGAGTTCAAATAAGTTCAAGAAAATGAAATGCCTTTTGTAACCGATGAGTTTCCGTCCGAAACCCCGATACTTCGAAACAGACTGTCCGTTTTGTACGCGAAGTGCATCCTGCTTTTGCCGTAACCCTCCTCACTTTTTAGCATATGCTATCTGGGTGAAATGATGATACTATGCCAACTTTCAACCTTATCAGACTTCATTTGAAGTGCTTTTCAATTTCAGGGTCATTTAGCTGGAAAAAAAGTAAATGCATGAAAAATATGAAATGAAGTAAGAAAGAGTTGAAAATTGATGATGTGGCTTTGAATGGTGCATTTTGACCACATGAAAAGCCTGGAGTTCAAATAACTTCAAGAAAATGAAATGCCTTTTCTAGCCGATGAGTTTCTGTCCGAAACCCCGATACTTCGCAAGAGACTGTTCGTTTTGTACGCGAAGTGCATCCTGATTTTGCCGTAACCCTCCCAACTTTTCAGCACATGCTATGTGGGTGAAATTTTGATACCACGCCAACTTTCAACCTTTTCAGACTTCATTTTAAGTGCTTTTCAATTTCAGGGTCATTTAGCTCAAAAAAATTCACCAAATGGATGAAAAGTATCAAATGAAGTCAGAAAGGGTTGAAAATTGATGATGTGACTTTGAATGGTGCATTTTGAATGCATAAAAAGCCAGGAGTTCTAATTAGTTCAAGAAAATTAAATGCCTTTTGAAACCGATGAGTTTTCGTCCGAAACCACGATCCTTCGAAAGAGTTTGTCCGTTTTGTACGCAAAGTGCATCCTGCTTTTGCCGTAACCCTCTGAAATTTTTATCACATGCTATGTGGGTGAAATGATGATACCATGCCAACTTTCAACCTTTTCAGAGTTCATTTGAAGTGCTTTCAATTTTGAGGGTCATTTAGCTCAAAAAAATCAGTAAATGCATGAAAAATATCTAATGAAGTGAGAAAGGGTTGAAAATTGATGATGTGGCTTTGAATGGTGCATTTTTAACACATTAAAATCTTGGAGTTTGAATAAGTTCAAGAAAATGAAATGCCTTTTGTAACCGATGAGTTTCCGTCCGAAACCCCGATACTTCGAAAGAGACTGTCCGTTTTGTACGTGAAGTGCATCCTACTTTTGTCGTAACCCTCCCAACTTTTTAGCACATGCTATGTGGGTGAAATGATGATACCATGCCAACTTTCAACCTTTTCAGACTTCATTTGAAGTGCTTTTCAATTTCAGGGTCATTTAGCTGGAAAAAAAGTAAATGCATGAAAAATATGAAATGAAGTAAGAAAGGGTTGAAAATTGATGATGTGGCTTTGAATGGTGCATTTTGAATGCACAAAAAGCCTGGAGTTCTAATTAGTTCAAGAAAATTAAATGCCTTTTCAAACCAATGAGTTTCCGTCCGAAACCATGATCCTACGAAAGAGTGTGTCCATTTTGTAAGCAAAGTGCGTCCTGCTTTTGCCGTAACCCTCTCAAATTTTTAGCACATGCTATGTGGGTGAAATGATGATACCATGCCAACTTTCAACCTTTTCAGAGTTCATTTGAAGTGCTTTTCAATTTCAGGGTCATTTAGCTAAAAAAAATCAGTAAATGCATGAAAAATATCTAATGAAGTGAGAAAGGGTTGAAAATTGATGATGTGGCTTTGAATGGTGCATTTTGAACACATAAAAATCGTGGAGTTTGAATAAGTTCAAGAAAATGAAATGCCATTTGTAACCGATGAGTTTCCGTCTGAAACCCCGATACTTCGAAAGAGACTGTCCGTTTTGTACGTGAAGTGCATCCTGGTTTTGCCGTAAGCCTCCCAAGTTTTTAGCAAATGCTATGTGGGTGAAATGATGATACCATGCCAACTTTCAACCTTTTCATACTTCATTTGAAGTGCTTTTCAATTTCAGGTTCATATAGTTGGAAAAAGTAAATGCATGAAAAATATCAAATGAAGTAAGAAAGGGTTGAAAATTGATGATGTGACTTTGAATGGTGCATTTTGAACACACGAAAAGCCTGGAGTTCAAATAAGTTCAAAAAAATGAGATGCCTTTTGTAACCTATGAGTTTCCGTCCGAAACCACGATCCTTCGAAAGAGTCTGTCAATTTTGTACGCAAAGTGCATCCTGCTTTTGCCGTAACCCTCTCAAATTTTTAGCAATGCTATGTGGGTGAAATGATGATACCATGCCAACTTTCAACCTTTTCAGAGTTCATTTGAAGTGTTTTTCAATTTCAGGGTCATTTAGCTCAAAAAAATTAGTAAATGCATGAAAAATATGTAATGAAGTAAGAAAGGGTTGAAAATTGATGATGTGCCTTTGAATGGTGCATTTTGAACACATAAAAATCTTGGAGTTTGAATAAGTTCAAGAAAATGAAATGCCTTTTGTAACCGATGAGTTTCCGTCTGAAACCCCGATACTTCGAAAGAGACTGTCCGTTTTGTACGCGAAGTGCATCTTGGTTTTGCCGTAACACTCCCAACTTTTTAGTACATGCTATGTGCATGAAATGTCGATACCACGCCAACTTTCAACCTTTTGAGACTTCATTTGAAGTGCTTTTGAATTTCAGGTTCACTTAGCTCAAAAAATCACTAAATGCATGAAAAATACCAAATGAAGTCAGAAATGGTTGAAAATTGATGATTTATGTTTGAATGGTGTATTTTGAACGCACAAAAAGCCTGGATTTCAAATAACTTCATGAAAATGAACTGCCTTTTCAAACCGATGAGTTTCCGTCCGAAACTCCGATCCTTTGAAAGAGTCTGTCCGTTTTGTACGCGAAGTGCATTCTTCTTTTGCCATAACCCTCCCAACCTTTTAGCACATGCTATGTGGATGACATGATGATACCATGCCAACTTTCAACCATTTCAGAGTTCATTTCAAGTGCTTTTCATTTTCAGGGTCATTTAGCTCAAAAAAATCAGTAAATGCATGAAAAATATCAAATGAAGTCAAAAAGGGTTGAAAATTGATGATGTGTCTTTGAATGGTGCATTTTGAACACACAAAAATCCTGGAGTTCAAATAAGTTCAAGAAAATGAAATGGCTTTTGTAACCGATGAGTTTTCGTCCGAAACCCCGATACTTCGAAAGATACTGTCCGTTTTGTACGCGAAGTGCATCCTGCTTTTGCGGCAACCCTCTCAACTTTTTAGCACATGCTATGTGGGTGAAATGATGATACCATGCCAACTTTCAACATTTTTAGAGTTAATTTTAAGTGTTTTTCAATTTCAGGGTAATTTAGCTAAAAAAACAGTTAATCATGAAAAATATCAAATGAAGTCAAAAAGTTTGAAAAATTGACGATGTGGCTTAGAATGGTACATTTTGAACACACAAAAAGCCTGGAGTTCAAATAAGTTCAAGAAAATGAAATGCCTTTTGTAACCGTTGAGTTTCCGTCCGAAACCCCGATACGTCAAAAGAGACTGCCGTTTTGTACACGATACTTCGAAAGAAACTTGATATTATATACAATTCTTGCAACTAAAATTATGAAAGTTATTTTTGTTAAAAAAATTAATAGCGACAAAAATATTCATAAAGTATTTTTTGTTAACAAGTTTTAATATGCAAAGAAATAACATAAAAAATAGCAAAAGTGAAAGTAGATGCGCTTGCACTTAAATCAGCCTAAAATCAAAGTGCTTGTTAGGCACCTAACAAGCCTTTTGAATTTAGGCCATTTTTCATTATCAACGCATCTATTATCACTATCAGAGGAGCTCAATGTAACAAGCGCGGCGAGGCTTATAAGCAGGTTCGGGCAACATTCGCTTGGCGAGGTGGGACTAAACTTTCACCACACTGCTGTGCAAGGCCATTGGTCCCGGTTGGTGGACCCAACTGGGACCAATGCCCCCCTTTCGTCCTGGTTGGTGCCACCAACCGAGACCAAAGGGCCTGTTTCCTGCCCTTTGGGATGCTGAAAACAGGGCTTTGGTCCCGGTTGGTGGCACCAACCGGGACCAAAGGTCCGTGTTTCCCGCCCTTTGGGCGGCGGAAAATAGGGCTTTGGTCCCGGTTGGTGCAACAAACCGGGACTAAAGGGGGGCATTGGTCCCGGTTGGGTCCACCAACCGGGACCAATGCTCCTTCTATATGACAAGCACTTAGCAAAATTCACAGTTTTCATTCCACTTCGTCCTCGTCGCCGCCCCGAGCCCGCCGTCGCCGTCGCCGTTCCCGTCCCCATCGTCGCCCTCGTCGACGCCCCGTCGCCTTCCCCGCCGCCCCCGTCACCTCTCCCGCCACCCCGCCGCCTCCCTCGCCGCCCCCGTCGCCTCCCCCACCGCCCTCGCCGCCTCCCCCATCGTCCTCGTCGCCGCCCTCGTCGCCTCCCCTGCCGCCCCCGTCTCCTCCCCGCCTCGTTGCCGCCCCGCCCCGTCGCCATTGCCGCCCCGCCCCCGTCGCCGCTCCGTTGCCGCCCCGTCGCCGCCCCCGCTGCCCTGTCGCCGCCCCGCTGTGAGCCGCCGCCGCCCCGGCTCGTTGCAATTTTTTTAAACATATGTTGATTTTTATGCTTTTTAGTATGTGATGCATGTTAGATTAGTATGTTTATGTTAGCTAGATTAGTATGTGTATGTTAGATTAGTATGTTTATGCTTTTTTTGAAAGTAGATTAGTATTTATGTTAGCTAGATTAGTATGTGTATGTTAGATTAGTATGTTTATGCTTCTTTTGAAGTAGATTAGTATGTTTATGTTAGATTAGTATGTGTATGTTGATTTTGGCTTTTATGAAAAATTAGTCGACGATGCCCGGCCCGCTTCCTCATCGTCGAGTAGTCCGCGAGAGCCTGCTTGATAGGCGCCATGTCCAGGACTGGGCTCCGCTAGGCTGGCACTGGGAGGTGCTACCTTCCCGGGCTCGGAGGTTGGTGAGGAATGCAGGTATCGTCGTCGACCCGGACTTCTGTGGTGGCGGTCATGCGGGCCACTTTTGGTGCGGAGGGAGCCGTCACCCGCGGAGGTGGTACTTCGCCGTGTCAGGGAGGAGGACAAGCACGTCCGTCGCTACATGGCGGCGCTGGACGCCCGGTTTGACAATACCTGGCAGATCCTTTAGGGATCTCACTTGAGTTATGATCCCGTGATGGTTCTTGATCTTTGGGTGTCCACCGCCGGCGACTCAGAGACCACCAGTGAACCAAGTTCACCGTCCTCCATTTTGGATTCTAGGATATTAGATCTGTATTAGTGATATTATATTCGAGGTCATTATAAATATTAATGTATTAGTGATATTTTATCAGTATAATGCGTGTGTGACTTTTGGTCCGTCGAGGCTTTCCTTAGATAACTTTCATGTGTGTTCTTGATGGAGGAATCCCGACTGTTGTCGTGGGGGGCGCCTCTTCTTTCTTCTCTTCCTCGCGATATAATCGGTGATATATTGCGCAAGAAGAGGAGAGGGGAGGCATCCATCACGGATGGTCGAACTATTACTGTGAGAGAGTGTCCTACAACATATATACACCACCGTATCAATGTGAGAGAGTGCGCACCAACACACCATGAGATATGAGAGTTATTTAAGGAAAGCCTCGATGGACCAAAAGTCACACACGCATTAATTAAGATCCAAAGCATGTCATAATTCTTGAACTGGATTATTCGGGGTGATGTATTAGTGATATTATATTCAAGTTCATTATAAATGTATTTGTGATTTGCAAGTCATTTAAGTATTTTTTCTATGTCATTGCTCGATATTTGAAACGGGTTGACTTCAGGTCTGTTTCGGCTCATTGTGTGTCTTTTAGTGAGGGAGAGTGTCCATCATATGTATATATATATGAGAGAGGAAGAATCCCGACTGTTGTCGTGGGGGTCGCTTCTCCTTCGTTCCCGTGTGCTAGACATTTTGGTGTAATGCACTCGGGGACGAATGGAGGAGCCACCATCACCGACGGTCACAATATCAGAGAGAGTGCCGACCATATACGTGAGATGAGAGTTTAGGAAGGAAAGACTCGACAGACCTAAAGTCAACCCATTGCATATTGAGTAATAGTGATCTGTGTGTTGATCAGTTTTCTCGTAGTTTCCTTCGATCGATTTTAAGTGTTTCAACTGTGAGACCGTGCCGTAATTCTTGAATCATGAACACAGGAAATGTCGTCGTCATCAGACAACGATGGGATCCAAGCGTGTGAATTTTGTGGTGAAGATAAAGGTCTTTGTGACCAGACTTGGCTGCGAGACGGCAGGTTCTTCACCATGAAGCTTTATGAGGACTTTGATATTTCTACGGTACGCAATGATGACAACTGTTTTTTCGCAATTAAGCACGACTTCTGTTTCTTTCCTTCAACGCGTAATTTCTGTTTTATACAATTCGAATAGTTCGTCCCCTGTTATGCAAGACGGTATTTCTTGGAGAGGCTCGGTTTCGAAGAGCACGACAGTTTTGAGACGAGGACAGCCAACCTAAGGACTAAACATGGTCACACATTTCTTGTGAAAGTAATGAATACACCTAATAACATAGAAATAGGGTGCTCAAATTGGGAAGCTCTTTGCAAGGCATATGGATTTCAGGAAGATATGGAAATAACCTTCGATCTTCGTCCCGAAGATCATATTGAAGGAAACATCGACATTTGGGTGGATGTCGATATGTTTCCTGTTTTACCTCCATGTGAGTTTGTCAACCATGCATATTTGTCAAGTAATTTGCATTATATATATAAAAATATTAGGTGTTCATGCGTACTAAATTTGTTAATTTTTAATTTACAGCTTATTTCGTATCTTCGAGTGAAATACAGAACATAATCGACACGACACACTACACTTATGGATCACATCTAACTTGGGAGGAGAAGGATGATCTTATCTACTTTGTTATTGGTGTCATAGCTGGTAGAGACATCTTCCCGTATAATTTGGGAACTGGCCCAAATTATACATTGTACAAGACACTAGTGCATAGGTTGAGGGCGGATGACATTCGCCGAATTATCTTGGTAAGAGTTGCTAATTAAGTACACTAGTACTGTTGCGTAAATGGTATTGATTACATTGTCAACTAGGCTACTATATATTATGTTCTTCAACAGAAATTGCCAAATGAAGTTGTGCCACCGTTGATGCAACCCGAAGGTAATATGACAATAAAAAGCCCCTTCCATCCCGAGTTATCTTTTGCATACTCGACTGAGCACAAACCACCAAGAAGGCTCCAAATTGAAGCATGGGGACAAATAAAGAAGGATCGCAATCCACAAGTTGGAGACCATTGGATCTCTTTGCTTCATCATGGAGACATTGGTGTGATTCTTTTTTATGCCATTTTACCTAAGAGGGAGGAGTAGGTCCTATGAGGGAGGACTATGTTATTTTATCTTTTTTGTTTTGTTTTATGAGACTTTAAATTTGTATGCTTAAGATGATGATGAGATATTAGATCTTGTGTAATTAATGGTTTTCCATCATTTGCTTACTAGCTAGCATCGAGTTCTCTATATGTATAGTAGCTAGCGTTGACCAAGCACAGAAAAAGAGAGATCACTTCTCTCTATTAGCTAGATAACACAATATAAAACCCCTAAATTAACCCTTCAAAAACCCCTAAAACCCCCTTTCAAAAAAACCCAGCTCCTGTCACATGCTGACACGTGGATGCCTTTTCGTCCCGGTTGGTGTTACAAACCGGGACTAAAGGTCCTCCTGCCTGGGCTCCCATAGGGGGCACGTGGAGCCCTTTTGGTCCCGATTTGTAAGCAAACAGGGACTAAAGGTTTAGGGCTTTAGTCCCAACCCTTTAGTCCCGGTTCCATAACCGGGACAAATGGGCCTCTAGAACCGAGACAAATGGGCCGTTTTATACTAGTGTCGGTTTGGTTGCTAAATGTTAGTAACTCGAAATAAAAGCTACGGAATAAATGGAGAACTAGCTAAGGGTGAGGTGACGATGTGTGTTGCAAATGTTTCCAAGGTTGATGTGATCAACATCGCACGCTCTCTCTACCTTCGGGATTAGTGACGAACCTAAATAAATGTTATTTGGTGTTTTGCGTTGAGCATGAACGTGATTAGATCATGTTTATTGCAACACGGTTATTCATTTAAGTTAGAGAATAATGGTTATTCTGTTTGCATGAATGATACCTTCAATGGTCATGCACCCAGTGAGAATGGTTTGTTGAATCTTGATCATAGTAATACACATGTTCATAACATTGATGCCAAAAGAAACAAAGTTAATAATGATAATACCACTTAATTGTGGCATTGCCGCTAAATGTCATACTGGTATAAAGCGCATGAAGAAACTCCATGCTTATAGATCTTTGGACTCATTCGATTTCGAATCGGTTGAGACATGCGAACCATGCCTCTTGGGAAAGATGACTAAGGACCCCGTTTTCCAGATGGATGGTGCGGGCAAGTGATTTATTGGAAATGATACATGTAGATGTATGCAATCCAATGAGTCTTGTAGCGTGCGCTGGATATCGTTATTTTCTTACCTTCACTGATGATTTGAGTAGATATAGTGTATATTTACTTAATGAAACACAAGTCTGAATCGTTTGAAAGGTTCAAGCAAATTCAGAGTGAAGTTTAAGATAATTGTGACAAGAAGATAAAAATGTCTGTGATATGATCGTGGAGGTGAATATCTGAGTTACGAGTTTGGCATACAACTTTAGACAATGTGAAAGTTGTTTCACAACTCACGCCACCTAGAACACCATAGTGTGATGGTGTGTCTGAATGTCATAGTCGTACTCTATTGGATATGGTGCGTGCTATGATGTCTCTTATCGTTTTGCTACTATATTTTGGGGTTATGCATTAGAGACAACTAAGTTCACTTTAAATAGGGCACCATCTAAATCCGTTGAGATGACACCGTGTGAATTAGGGTTTGATAGAAACCCAAGCTGTCATTTCTTAATGTTTTGGGCTGCGACGCTTGTGTGGAAAATGTGTTCACCGAATGAGCTCAAACCCAAAGCGGACAAATGCATCTTCATAGAATACCCTAAGAACAGTTGGGTGAACCTTCTATCACAGATCCAAGCATAAAATGTTTGTTGCTAAAACTGGGTCCTTTCTCGAGAAAGAGTTTCTCTCGAAAGAATTAAGTGGGAGGAAGATAGAACTTGATGAGGTCGTTGAACCTTTGTTCAACCAAAGAGTAGCACAGCGCAGAAAGATGTTTCTATGAAGCCTACGTTAGTCGAAGAGCAAGTTAATGATGATGATCATGAAGCTTCGGATCAAGTTACTATCGAACCTCGTAGGTCGACAAGGATATGTACTGCTCCTGAGCGGTACGACAACTATGTCTTGGAGGTCATGTGGTTGGACAATGACGAACCTACGAGCTGCGGAGAAGCAATGATGGGCCCGGATTCTGACAAATGGTTAGAGGCCATGAAATTCGAGAAAGGATCCATGTATGAAAACCAATTATAGACTTTTGTAGACTTGCTCGTTGCACGGCATGTCGTCGAGTACAAATGGATCTTTGAGATGATGACACACGCTGATGGTAAATGTCACCATTTATAGAGCTCGACTTGTCACACAGAAGTTTCCGACAAGTTCAAGGAGTTGACTGCAATGAGACTTTCTCACTCATAGCGATGCTAAAGTCTGTTGGAATTATGTTAGCAGTTGCTGCATTTTTCAATTATGAAATCTGGCAGATGGATGTCAAAACATCGTTGCCTTCCTTAAGGAAAGGTTGTATGAGATACAACCAGAAGGTTTTATCAGTCCTAAGGATGCTAAAAGGTGTGCAAGATTCAGTGATCCTTCTATGAACTGAAGCAAGCATCTCGGAGTTGGAATATACACTTTGATGAGGTGATCAAAGTTTTTGAGTCTATACAAAGTTTATGAGAAACTTGTATTTACAATAAAGTGAGTGGGAGCACTATAGAGTTTCTGGTAAGCATATGTGGTTGACATATTGTTGATCGGAAATGATGTAGAATTTCTGGAAAGCATAAATGGTTGTTTGAAAAGAGTTTTTCAAAGGAAGACCTGGATAAAGCTACCTAATTGTGGAGCATCAAGATCTATAGAGATAGATCAAGATGCTTGATGAGACTTTCAACGAGTACATACCTTGGCAAGATTTTGAAAGAGTTCAAAATGGATCAGCCAGAGAAAGAGTTCTCGCCTGATTTGTAAGGTGTGAAGTTGAGTGCGACTCAAAGCTCGACAACGGTAGAAGAAAGAGAAAGGACGAACGTCGTCCCTTATGCCTTATCCATAGGCTCTATATTATGCCATGCTGTGTACCGCACCTGGTGTGTGCCTTGCCATGAGTCTGTCAAGGGGTACAAAAGTGATCTAGGAGTGGATCACTGGATAGCGGTCAGGATTATCCTTAGTAACTAGGAGACTAAGGAAATATTTCTCAATTATGGAGGTGATAAAGAGTTCGTCGTAAAGGGTTACGTCGATGCAAACTTTAACACCAATCTGGATGACTGTGAGTAGCAGTCCAGATACGTATAGTGGACCAACCATTTGGAATAGCTCCAAGTGGAGTGTGGTAGCAGTGTCTACAGTATGACATAGAGATTTGGATCTGAATGTCGCAGACCCGTTGACTAAAAGACCTCTCTCACATGCAAAGCGTGATCGACCCCAAAACTCATTGGGTGTTAGATTCATAACAATGCGAATCACATGGTGATGTGAACTAGATTATTGACACTAGTGCAAGTGGGAGACTGTTGGAAATATGCCCTAGAGGCAATAATAAATTGGTTATTATAATATTTCCTTGTTCATGATAATCATTTATTATCCATGCTATAATTGTATTAATCGGAAACTCAGATACATGTGTGGATACATAGACAACACCATGTCCCTAGTATGCCTCTATTAGACTAGCTCGTTGATCAAAGCTGGCTATGGTTTCCTAGTCATGCACATGAGATGTCATTTGATAATGGGATCACATCATTAGGAGAATGATGTGGTGGACAAGACCCAAGCTACAAACGTAGCATATGATTGTGTTAGTTTATTGCTACTGTTTTTTGCATGTCAAGTATTTGTTCCTATGACCATGAGATCATGCAACTCACTGAAACCGGAGGAGTGCATTGTGTGTATCAAACGTCGCAATGTAACTGGGTGACTATAAAGGTGCTCTACAAGTATCTCCGAGGGTGTCTGTCGGGTTGGCATGGATCAAGACTAGGATTTGTTACTCCGTGTGACGGAGAGGTATCTCAGGGCCCACTCGGTAATACAACATCCCAATAAGACTTGCAAGCAATGTGACTAAGTGTTAGTGACGAGATCTTGTATTACGGAACGAGTAAAGAGACTTGCCGGTAATGAGGTTGAACTAGGTATGGAGATACCGACGATCGAATCTCGGGCAAGTAACATACCGAAGAACAAAGGGAACATCATACGGGATTAACTAAATCCTTGACATTGAGGTTCGACCGATAAAAATCTTCGTAGAATATGTACGAACTTATATGGGCATCCAGGTCCCGCTATTGGTTATTGACCATAGAGGTGTCTCGGTCATGTCTACATAGTTCTCAAACCCGCAGGGTCTGCACACTTAAGGTTCGGTGACGTTTCGGTATTATAGAGTTATGTATGGTGGTGAACGAAGGTTGTTCGGAGTCCCGGATGAGATCCCGGACGTCACGAGGAGCTCCAGAATGGTCCGGGGATAAAGATTGATATATAGTAAGTCCTGTTTTGGTCGTCGGAAAAGTTTCGGGCTCAGCGATAGTGTACCGGGAGTGCCAATTGTGTACTAGGGGACCATCGGGAGAGGTATTTCGACCCAAGAGGCTACCTGGGCTGTGGGAAGAGGTAAACCAGCCCCTGGTGGGCTGTCCGAAGCCTCCTCTAAGGGTCCATGCGGCTAGAGTGGTTTGAGAAGGAAAAAAATCCAAAGGTGGAGAGGTGGAAAGAGTTTCCAAGTGGAAAGGAGGAATCCTACTCCTAATAGGATTGGAGTAGGACTCCTCCACCTCCAATTTGGACCAAACCTTGAGGGTTTGAGGCTTCCTCCTCCCCTCCCTCCCTCCTATATATACTAGAGGATTTATAGGAAAAAGCTAACCCTAATTGCCACATGCTACCTCTCCTCTAGATCGCAGTTTCCCCTCTAGATCGGTTTTCAGCGGTGCTTAGGCGAAGCCCTGCTGGAATAGCTCCACCACCATCGCTGCAACACCATCGCGCTGCCGGAGAACTCATCTACCTCTCCGCTCCCTCTTGCTGGATCAAGAAGGCGGAGATCATCATCGAGCTGTACGTGTGCTGAACGCGGATGTGCCGTCCGTTCGGCGCTAGATCGGAAGGACCGTGATCAAGATCCCGAGATGGCTCGTGATGAGATCGCGGGACGGATCATGATTGGATCATGGGATGGATCGTGATGAGATCGCGGGATGCTCGGGGATTTGGATCGTGAAGACGTTCGACTACACCAACCGCGTTTCTTAACGCTTCTCGCTTAGAGATCAACAAGGGTATGTAGATCCACTCTCCCTCTCGTAGATGCTCATCACCATGGATAGATCTTGCATGTGCGTAGGAATTTCTTTTGTTTCACATGCAACGTTCCCCAACAGTGGGAGACGTTGTAGTAAATCAAAAAAATGCCTACGTGTTCACCAAGATCTATCTATGGAGAAACCATCAACGAGTATGGGGAGAGTGCATCTTCATACCTTTGAAGATCGCTAAGCGGAAGCGTTACAAGAACACGGTTGGTGGAGTCGTACTCGTAGCGATTCAGATCGCGGTGGACTCCGATCTCAACGCTGAACAACGGCACCTCTGCGTTCAACACACGTACAGCCCGGTGATGTCTCCTACGCCATGATCCAGCAAGGAGGAAGGAGAGGTTGGGGAAGAGCTCTGGTAGCACGACGGCGTGGTGGCGGTGGAGCTGCGTGGTACTCCGGCAGAGCTTCGCTAAGCACTATGGAGGACGAGGAGAGGGAGGAGTAGGGCTGCGCCGAGGGAGGAAGAAAACCATGTAGATGGCAGCCCCAAAACCCCCACTATATATAGGAGGAAGGGAGGGAGGGCTGCGCCCTAGGGTTGGCGTCCTAGATGGGCCTAGGGCCCATCTGCCCTAGGGTTTGCCCCCCTCCACCTCTTGCTGCGCCTTGGGCCCCTTGTGGGGGGTTCACAAGCCCACCTAGGGGCTGGTTCCCTCCCACTTGTGGCCCAAGCAGCCCTCTGGTGCCGGTGACCCATCCTGGTGGACCCCCGGAACCCTTCCGGTGGTCCCGGTACACTACCAGTGACGCCGGAAACACTTCCGGAGACCGAAACCTCACTTCCTATATATGAATCTTTACCTTCGGACCATTCCGGAGCTCCTCGTGACGTTCGGGATCTCATCCGAGACTTTGAACAACCTTCGGTAACCACGTACACTATTTCCCTATAACCCTAGCGTCATCGAACCTTAAGTGTGTAGACCCTACGGGTTCGGGAAACACGTAGACATGACCGAGACACCTCTCCGGTCAATAACCAACAGCGGGATTTGGGTACCCATGTTGTCTCCCACATGCTCCACGATGATCTCATCGGATGAACCACGATGTCAGGGATTCAATCAATCCCGTATACAATTCCCTTTGTCTATCGGTATGATACTTGCCCGAGATTCGATCGGCGGTATCCCTATACCTTGTTAAATTTCGTTACCGGCAAGTCTCTTTTACTCGTTACGTAACACATCATCCCGTGGCTAACTCCTTAGTCACATTGAGCTCATTATGATGATGTCTTACCGAGTGGGCCCAGAGATACCTCTCCGTCACACGGAGTGACAAATCCCAGTCTCGATTTGTGCCAACCCAACAAACACTTTCAGAGATACCCGTAGTGCACCTTTATAGCCACCCAGTTACGTTGTGACGTTTGGCACACCCAAAGCATTCCTACGGTATTCGGAAGTTGTACAATCTCATGGTCTAAGGAAACGATACTTGACATTAGAAAAGCTTTAGCAGACGAACTACACGATCTTGTGCTATGCTTAGGATTGGGTCTTGTCCATCACATCATTCTACTAATGATGTGATCCCGTTATCAACGACATCCAATGTCCATGGTCATGAAACCGTGACCATCTATTGATCAACGAGCTAGCCAACTAGAGGCTCACTAGGGACATGTTGTGGTCTACGTATTCACACATGTATTACGGTTTCCGGTTAACATAATTATAGCATGAACAATAGACAATTATCATGAACAAGGAAATATAATAATAACCATTTTATTATTGCCTCTAGGGCATATTTCCAACAGTCTCCCACTTGCACTAGAGTCAATAATCTGGTTACATTGTGATGAATCAAATACCCATAGCATTTTGGTGTTGATCATGTTTTGCTCGTGATAGAGGTTTAGTCAACGAATCTACGACATTCAGATCCGTATGTACTTTACAAATATCTATATCTCCCTCCTGAATGTAATCACAGATGGAGTTGCAGCGGCGCTTGATGTGTCTTGTTTTCTTGTGAAACCTGGGCTCCTTCGCAAGGGCAATAGCTCTAGTGTTGTCACAGAATAGAGTCATCGGGCATGACGCATTGGGACTTACTCCTAGGTCGGTGATGAACTCCTTCATCCAGACTCCTTCCTTTGCTGCTTCCGAAGCAGCTATGTACTCCGCTTCACATGTAGATGCCGCCACGACGCTTTGCTTGTTGCTGCACCAGCTGACTGCCCCTCCTTTCAAAATATACACGTATCCGGTTTGCGAGTTGGAGTCGTCCGAATCTGTGTCGAAGCTAGCATCGACGTAACCCTTTACGACGAGCTCTTCGGCACCTCCATATTCGAGAAACATGTCCTTTGTCCTTTTCAGGTACTTCAGGATATTCTTGACCGTTGTCCAGTGTCCGCTCCGGGATCACTTTGGTACCTCCCTACCAAACTTATGGCAAGGTTCACATCAGGTCTGGTACATAGCATGGCATACATAATAGAGCCTATGGCTGAAGCATAGGGGATGACACTCATCTCTTATCTATCTTTTTCCGTGGTCGGGCATTGAGTCATACTCAATCTCACACCCTCTAACACAGGCAAGAACCCCTTCTTGGACTGATCCATATTGAACTTCTTCAATATCTTTTCAAGGTATGTGCTTCGTGAAAGACCTATGCGGCGTCTCGATCTATCTCTATAGATCTTAATACCTAATATATAAGCAGCGTCTCCAAGGTCCTTCATTGAAAAACACTTATTCAAGTAGGCCTTTACATTTTCCAAGAGTTCTATATCATTTCCCATTATCTTTATGTCATCCACATATAATATGAGAAATGCTACAGAGCTCCCACTCACCTTTTTGTAAATACAGGGTTGTCCATAAACCTGTACAAACCCAAACGCTTTAATCACCTCATTAAAGCGAATGTTCCAACTCCGAGATGCTTGCACCAGCCCATAGATGGAATGCTAGAGCTTGCATACTTTGTTAGCATCTTTAGGATCGATAAAACCTTCCGGCTGCATCATATATAGTTCTTCCTTGAGGAAGCCATTAAGGAATGCCGTTTTGACGTCCATTTGCCAGATCTCATAATCATAAAATGTGGCAATTGCTAACATGATTCGGACAGACTTCAGCATCGCTACGAGTGAGAAAGTCTCATGGTAGTCAACTCCTTGAACTTGTCGATAACCCTTAGCGATAAGCCGAGCCTTATAGACGGTTACATTATCATCTGCGTCAGTCTTCTTCTTAAAGATCCATTTATTTTCAATGGCTCGCTTATCATCAGGCAAGTCCACCAAAGTCCATACTTTGTTGTCATACATGGATCATATCTCGGATTTCATGGCTTCAAGCCATTTGTTGGAATCCGGGCCCGCCATCGCTTCTTCATATTTCGAAGGTTCACCGTTGTCCAACAACATGATCTCGAGGATAGGGTTCCCGTACCACTCTGGTGTGGTACATGTCCTAGTGGACCTTCGACGTTCAATAGTAACTTGATCTGAAGTTTCATGATCATCATCATTAACTTCCTCTCCAACCGGTGTAGGCTCCACAGAAACAACTTCTTGTGCCGCGCTACTCTCCGGTTCGAGTGGAGGTACAATTACCTCATCAAGTTCTATTTTCCTCCCACTTACTTCTTTCAAGAGAAACTCTTTCTCGATAAAGGATCCATTCTTGGCAACAAAGACTTTGCCTTCGGATCTGAGGTAGGAGGTATACCCAATAGTCTCCTTGGGATATCCTATGAAGACACACTTTTTAGCTTTGGGTTCGAGCTTATCAGGTTGAAGTTTCTTCACATGAGCATCGCATCCCCAAACTTTTAGAAACGATAGCTTAGGTTTCTTTCCAAACCATAATTCATACGGTGTCGTCTGAACGGACTTTGACGGTGCCCTATTTAAAGTGAATGGGGCAGTCTCTAATGCATATCCCCAAAATGATAGCGGTAAGTCGGTAAGAGACATCATGGATCGCACCATATCCAATAGAGTGCGATTACGACGTTTAGACACACCATTTCTCTGAGGTGTGCCAGGCGGGGTGAGTTGTGAAACAATTCCACATTTCCTTAGGTGCGTGCCAAACTCGTGACTTAAATATTCTCCACCACGATCAGATCGTAGGCACTTTATTTTCCTGTCACGTTGATTCTCTACCTCACTCTGAGATTCCTTGAACCTTTCAAAGGTTTCAGACTTGTGTTTCATTAAGTAGACATACCCATATCTGCTCAAGTCATCAGTGAGGGTGAGAACATAATGGTATCCACCGCGAGCCTCGACACTCATTGGACCGCATACATTGGTATGTATTATTTCCAACAAGTCAGTTGCTCGCTCCATTGTTCCGGAGAACGGAGTCTTGGTCATCTTGCCCATGAGGCATGGTTCGCAGGTGTCAAATGATTCAAAATCAAGAGACTCCAAAAGTCCATGAGCATGGAGCTTCTTCATGCGTTTGACGCCAATATTACCAAGGCGGCGGTGCCACATGTAAGTGGGACTATCGTTATCAACCTTACACTTTTTGGTACTCACACTATGGACATGTGTAACATCACGTTCGAGATTCATCAAAAATAAACCATTGACCTGCGGGGCATGACCATAAAACATTTCTCTCATATAAATAGAAAAACCATTATTCTCAGATTTAAATGAGTAGCCATCTCGCATCAAGCGAGATCCAGATACAATGTTCATGCTCAAAGCTGGTACTAAATAACAATTATTAAGGTTTAAAACTAATCCCGAAGGTAGATGTAGAGGTAGCGTGCCGACGGCGATCACATCGACCTTGGAACCATTCCCGACGCGCATCGTCACCTCGTCCTTTGCCAGCCTCCGCTTATTCCGCAGCTCGTGCTTGGAGTTACAAATGTGAGCAACTGTACCAGTATCAAATACCCAGGAGCTACTCCGAGCGCTGGTTAGGTACACATCAATAACAAGTATATCACACATACCTTTAACGTTGCCGGCCTTCTTGTCCGCTAAGTACTTAGGGCAGTTCCGTTTCCAGTGACCGGTACCATTGCAATAAAAACACTCAGTCTCAGGCTTGGGTCCATTCTTGTTCTTCTTCCCGACAACTTGCTTACCGGGCGCGGCAACAGCTTTGCCGTCCTTCTTGAAGTTCTTCTTTCCCTTGCCTTTCTTGAAACTAGTGGTCTTATTCACCATCAACACTTGATGCTCCTTTTTGATCTCGACCTCCGCTGATTTCATCACGAGTACAACTCAGGAATGGACTTCTCCATACCCTGCATGTTGTAGTTCATCACAAAGCTCTTGTAGCTAGGTGGAAGCGACTGGAGGATTCTGTCACTGACTGAGTCATCCGGGAGATTAACTCCCAGCTGAGTCAAGCGGTTGTGCAACCCAGAGATCCTGAGTATGTGCACACTGACAGAACTATTCTCCTCCGTCTTACAGCTGAAGAACTTATCGGAGACGTCATATCTCTCGACCCGGGCATGATCTTGGAAAACCAGTTTCAGCTCTTGGAACATCTCATATGCTCCGTGTTGCTCAAAACACTTTTGGAGCCCCGGCTCTAAACTATAAAGCATGCCGCACTGAACAAGGGAGTAATCATCACAGCGCGACTGCCAAGCGTTCGTAACGTCTTGGTCCGCTAGGAAAATGGGTGGGTCACCTAGCGGTGCATCAAGGACATACAATCTCTTGGAAGCTATGAGGATGATCCTCAAGCTACGGACCCAGTCCGCATAGTTGCTTCCATCATCTTTCATCTTGGTTTTCTCTAGGAACGCGTTGAAGTTGAGGGTGACATTCGCGTTGGCCATTGGATCTACAATATAGATTGTAAAGACAATTTTAGACTAAGTTAATGATAATTAAGTTCATATAATCAAATTATTTAATGAACTCTCACTCAGATAGACATCTCTCTAGTCATCCAAGTGATACATGATCCATGTCAACTAGCCTGTGTCCGATCATCACGTGAGATAGACTAGTCATCCATGGTGAACATCTCCATGTTGATCGTATCTTCTATATGACTCATGTTCGACCTTTCGGTCTTCCGTGTTCCGAGGCCATGTTTGTACATGCTAGGCTCGTCAAGTCAACCTAAGTGTTTCGTGTGTGTAAATCTGGCTTACACCCGTTATATGCGAACGTTAGAACCTATCACACCCGATCATCACGTGGTGCTTCGGAACAACGATCCTTAGCAATGGTGCACAGTTAGGGTGAACACATCTCTTGAAATTTTATTGAGAGATCATCTTATTTACTACCGTCGTTCTAAGAAAATAAGATGTAAACATGATAAACATCACATGCAATGAATATAGTGACATGATATGGCCAATATCATCTTGCTCCTTTGATCTCCATCCTTGGGGCACCATGATCATCACTGTCACCGGCACGACACCATGATATCCATCATTGTGTATTCATGAAGTTGTCTTGCCAACTATTACTTCTACTACTATGGCTAACGTTTAGTAATAAAGTAAAGTAATTACATGGTGATTATGATTGACACGCAGGTCATACAATAAAATAAGACAACTCCTATGGCTCCTGCCAGTTGTTATACTCATCGACATACAAGTCGTGAATCCTATTACAAGAACATGATCAAACTCATACATCATAATGCATCACATCACATCCTTTTGGCCATATCACATCACAAGGCATATGCTGCAAAAATAAGTTAGACGTCTTCTAATTTGTAGTTGCAAGTTTTTACGTGGCTACTATAGGTTTCTAGCAAGAACGTTTCTTACCTATGCCAAAACCACAACGTGATATGCCAATTGCTATTTACCCGTCATAAGGAACCTTTTCATCGAATCCAATCCGACTAAGGTGGGAGAGACAGTCACCCGCTAGCCACCTGATGCAACAAGTGCATGTCAGGCGGTGGAACCGGTCTCACGTAAGCGTACATGTAAAGTTGGTCCGGGCCGCTTCATCCCACAATACCACCGAATCAAGATAAGACTAGTAGTGGTAAGCAAATTAACAAGATCGATGCCCACAACTGCTTTGTGATCTACTCGTGCATAGATTCTACGCATAGACCTAGTTCGATCTCGACTAATGATGTGAGAGCTCACAAACACATGTCAGATTCAAACTCATGCGGTTTGTGCGGATCCCCCAATTCTTGGAGGCACTCCTTGTTGGAGTGCACAATGTCTCGTTGTACGTGGTCGTTGATTGATGAAGAGCTGGCTCAAATAATGGCTGCAACAACCGAACCGAACGCAAAAGAGTGGTTATTCACAATGATGGACTTATTATCACATACAGATTTTGTGAAGCTTTCGGTTACACTATGGGCATTGTGGGCTGCAAGACGTAAAGCAATTCACGAAGGTATCTTCTAGAGCCCACAGATGATCTACACTTTTGTTAACGGATTCATAGATGAACTAGATACTATCAGAGGAAATCAGCAGGCGCACCAGGCGGAACCCATGGTGGCAGCAGCAAGCGGAAGACCAAAAGCTCCTCCCCAGGGGTACGCAAAAATCAATGTAGATGTTGGATGCCGACGAGGTAGCAGAGGTACTGCAGCAGCAGTCTGCAGCGACAGCACAGGTGCTTTTCTGGTGAGTTTTGCTCTGGTCATTGGCGGACTAGATGACCCGGCAACGCTAGAAGCCATAGCCTGTCGTGAAGGATTGGCACTAGCAGCAGACCTACACATCCATCAGTTTGTAATTGCTTCGGACGCAAAGCAGGTGATAGGTGCTATCAATAAGGCCAGCTTGCGCACGTACGGTGCTATAATCAATGAAATTAGACTTCAATTAGATTCATATCGCTGTAATTTTGTTTTCGAAGGCCGTGCTACCAACTTAGAAGCACGTAGTCTAGCCAAGCATTCACTTTCTTTAGGTCCGGGACGCCACGTCTGGTTTGGCCAACCTCATGATCCGACTTGTATCCCACACCATGTGGCCTTTGATGAATAAAAGCTTGGCTTACCCCTCAAAAAAAAAACTTATCCCCTACCCCTTACTATATAAAGAGGAGAGCATCCCATTGTATGTACAGTTGATCAATGATTAATAAAAAAAAGACTCCCTTCTACTTCTCTGTGTTCATCTACTTTATGTATATGTGTGTGATCGACTACGACGCTCGCTCCCGCTTCGCAACCTTGGACCGGACTCGCCAACAGGAGTTGCGGAACACGTTATCAGCACGATTCACTTTACCAACTCTCCATCAAGACTGCGTCAAGCCCGTATCAAGCAAGTTTCCATCGTTCTTGCGGAGGTATGGATCCGAAATTTCTTTGCAAAAATGGATTCTCATTGTCATTGCAACTCCATTTTTACGATCCCGTAATTTCTCAGATTAGATTTCACCTATGGTATAGATTTTCCTTGTGAGATCGCGGCGGACTCGATGTCGCCCGCCAATGCGGATCGATCTTGCACATAGAGGAATTTGTTGACTATGCTGCAGGGAGACGGTGCTCCGATGAGCATGGCACCGCCGCTATGCACTGGAAGTGCACGCGTCGTCTCACTGGTTTGTGTCGGACGACGACGAACAACAGAGACAAAATCGTCTTCCCAAATTCATACACGCCGTCGTTGTGAGTTGTGACCAACCACACCATGGCCATGCGCCCATGCGGCCGCACGCATGCGGCATGCAAGCCGTTCCAGTCACATCTTGGCTACACTGGAATGACGCCGCTGTGTATTCAGATCCGACCACAGCCGTGCGCGGATGAACGACGTCTGCGCCGACTCCGGCCACGAGCCGTGCCGGCCGCGAGCTCCGTAAGCTACCGCCCGCTGAACATCCCGCACTCATCGCCTGACCCTGCTGGCTGCAGCATAGCTGCGCCTCCGCACCGGCCCCGCTGGCCATCGCCGTAGCAGCGTGATGGCCTTGGTGCGTGAGTTTGGCGCCTGGCTCGCCGTACAGCTTTCCCTCGCGCGTCCGAGCCGCCGTGCACGGTGCCGGTGCAGCGACCACATACGCGAGGTCCGCTGGCTCGCCGTCGCGCCAAACGCCTGTCAGGCAGTGCCCCGCCGCGAGTTAGTGAGCCTTCCCCGTGCCTATACCAAGTGGTAGTGCTCCGCGGACCGTGTCGTGTTTCGGGTCAACAGCTACCGTGCGACGTTTTTCAGGTGAATTGATTGAGAAGCAACATCGTTAACAGGAATAGCTCTATCGCGACATCTCTCTGCGTATAAATAGCCCAGACACGACATGACCCTTAAGCGCAATCTCTGTCAGGATTAGGGGAAGCCGCGTGGAACCCATAGCTTATCCACGTCGCCGTGGGACCTAGTTGGCGGCGACTACGGTTAAACTGTTTTCCCCTGTGCGTGCATCCTCCCTCTTCTTCTTCTCCGGCGACGAAGCACGGCAACGCCGGTGAGCTCCGATACAGACAAGCATATTTACAAACATTCAACCAAAATCGACCGAATTCAAACAACATACATAGATTTTAGCAAACATAGCAGATAATTTAGTTCGATACACACGGAGCAGTACCCGTAGTTGTAATGGCGGGCTCATCGGAGCAAAAGCCACAGTCGCCGAAGCAAAAGCCAGACGGAGTACTTCGATTACCTAAATCTACGCGGGTATCCCGCAACTCCTACCCCTAGTTTAGATCTTCAAAATTGGGCTCACCTGAGCCCCAGGGGCGCGGCTCCGACGAGGCGGCGGTGTCGCTCAGTCGGAGTCGGAGTTGGAGGCGCCCCACCCCCTGTCGGCGCAGGACTTCTCTATGGCTTGGCATAAGCGGAGCTCGTCGAGCTCCTCTTCCATCTGTCGGCGCGCGACGAGCTGCTGCGGCTCGTCCTTGGTGCGCTTCATAATCTCGGCGATGACGCCTTCGAGGTCGCCGTCGTCAACGTAGTCTCCCGACAAAAAGCCGAGCGGGCGCGGTGCCAAGCCCTGCTCCTCCCCCTCCCTCTTCGGAGGCGACAGCGGTGCGCGTGCAATGGCGGAGCTCCCCGCGCCACTCGCGCCAGAGGAGCTCCCCGCGCCACCCGCGCTAGCATCTCGCGCTGCCGCCTCACGGTCGTACTCCTCCACCTCGCGGTGAGCGAACGCATGTGGCGGCACGAGCCCCTAGTTGGTGTACTTGCACGCGCCGCACATCCGAGCAGCTTCGGAAGTAACCCACGCCGCCAGTTCAGAGTCAGAGTCGGGCGCCGGCCGCTTCTTGCCGGAGCGGTTTCCGCCTGCGGAATGGCCGCCGTGCGAGTTGGATGATCTGGGCCTCATGATCGTCCCACGACGGTCCTTGATCTGCGGCAGTGGGGCTGGATTACGTGGTGGTCGTTGGCGGCGAGAGTGGCGCAGATCTGGCAATAGCTAGGGTACGACACATTTGACCGTATAAGTAGGGGGTGGATTTCACTAGTGACACTGACATCCCAGGCCCATGGGTCAGATTGACCAGTCAGCCCCCCACGTCAGCATGAATAAACCTTTTCTATTTACTCAATAATCCAGAAAATGATATAAACTTGTAAATTCAATAACTTTTAAACCGAAACTCCGAATGAAATAAATTATATATGTAGAAAGATCATAAAAATTCAAGGATTCTGAATATGTAATTTTGTTTCATGATAAAATACTTTAAAGTGGAGGAACAGAGGCAAATGCATATATGGTTCATTTGAAATGAGCATAAAAAATTCAAAAAAATCAAAAAAATTAAAAAACCTCACAAAAGCTTCATTTTGGAGTGACTAAGAAGGATCCAGACTTGGTTTTTCATTTTTCTTGTTTGTAACTTGTTTAAATGTGGGTCAAAGTTAGGTTTGACCAAGTTTGAAATGAGCATAAAAAATTCATTAAAAAATGGAAAACCGGTGCACATGTTCTTATTTTGTCATATACTAACAACTAAAATTGATTTGGCTGTCTTCTACATGGTGGAGAAGAAAACTTGCTTACAAATGGGTTGTTTACCCTACATTTGGAATTTGAAACACATGTGAATACAAGTGGTTTTGGGTGTTGAACTTGAAACTTTCAAAAACCTCACAAAAGCTTTATTTTGGAGTGACTAAGAAGGATCTAGGCTTGGTTTTTCATTTTCATGTTTGAAACTTGTTTAAATGTTGGTTAAAGTTAGGTTTGACCAAGTTTGAAATGAGCATAAAAAAATCAAAAAATAAAAAAAATGGAAAACCAGTGCACAACCATCGTGGAGGTGCATGACGGTGGCCGGGCGCGGTGGCATGTGCTCAGGGCCTCCATGCTGCTCACGCACGTTGGACAGAAAGGCAGAGCATGGTTCAGCCGGCTGTCGGCGTGGTCACCGCCTGGACTTGTCACTGTCATTGGTTGCAGCCTCTGACACCGTGTCACACTTATGCACACTAGCTCCAACAGTGCATTGGAAATATTTCAGGTGAAATTACGCAGATACATGAGTGGTAGGTCACCTACATTTTTAGTGTTACTAAGTGTTTGTATTGTGCAGAGATCAAACGGCTAGATAGTTCGAGCTGACTTTTAGTAGTTACAGAAAAATCACTAAGCCACAGTACCGTGGCCAGGATACAGATCAATTAGAGCAATACAATTGGCATTGCTTTTGTAAGTGTTAAATATGCCAATCTGACTACGGCTGGCCACGGGGAAGGCACCAAAATGCTCCCCGTGCTCGCGCGCGACTCTGCACTACACACGGGTGACCACTGGAGGGCCCAGGCACACGGTGGCAACCGAGATCGACGGTGTTCGACATGTCCCGAGTACGCTCCCAAGGTGTTCGACATAGTGATTACATGGCTAGTTCCCAAAAGTAACCCCAAAAGTAACCCCCCACATGGGTAAGAGCACCAAATTTTCCTCTTACTGACAAGATTTCACCTATCAGAACGTGCGAATGCCAAAATCGGCATGTCTCGAGCACACCCCCAAGGTGTTCGACATACTGATTACATGGCCAGTTATTAAAAGTAACCCCAAAAGTAATCCCCCACACGCTAAACTAAACTACAATATTCACAAACTAAACTAAACTACGGTCTGCAGCTCAATCTTCAAGCGTCCATCTTCCCTCTGAACGCCCTATAGCTGTCTCTGTTATTGCAGCAGGCCCTGGAGCTTTGCACAATTTAATCTCGCAAATAATTTCTGAGCACACCAATTTGTCCTCCGCCAGCACGGAAGCTTCATTGAAATCCTCTAGAGCCACCGCTACTTCGAAGTCCAGGCTCAGCTCGAGTTGAAACGGGGTTGAGCGTGTTGAAATCCCCGTCGATGAGCTCCGGCCTGATAAGCTCTGGTCGCGCGCAGCAATGTTGCGTATGGAGGCAAACCTCTGTCTCCGTAGAGGAAAACGCTTGCTGCCGTAGCAGTGACGCAACCACGCCAGCTTCAACACCTTCTTCATCGAAATCTGGTATTGTGCCGCCGCTCTTCTATGTCTGAATCGGGCCACCGGTCTCGTCTGCAACCGTGGACCCGCACCACCCCACCCTACACCCTCCCTCGCCGCCGTTACCTGCAATTGCGACCACAAGCCCTGCGTCGCGGCCTGCCTCGACAAAGATTGCCGCTTCTCTTCTCGCGTCGCCGCTCGTCTAGCCCGCTCCATCTACCGCCGTCGCCAAGATTGAGCCGGAGAAGCCGAGACGGAAGGGAAAAACTCCGTAGAGTAGACGACTAGAGGAGTGAGCTCCAAGGGACGGGACGGCGGCGCGTGGTAGGAGAAAACCCCCGGTGAGCTCCAAGGGACGGGACGACGGCGCGTGGTAGGAGAAAACCCCAGGTGAGCTCCAAGGCACGGCGGGTCGCTAGAGCGCACGCACCGGACTGCCTCAACGCGCATGAGGTCCCACTCGTAATAAACAAATCCATGTAACAGACAAACGGGGTTGACCGATGTCGCTGCAATCTGGGTCCACGCCACCGTGGATAAGTTGTGGGTCCCACCCGGCACACCTAATCCTGACAGAGATTGCTTTAAGGGCCATGTCGTGACTGGGCTATTTGTGCGCAGAGAGATGTCACGATAGAGCTATTCCTGCTAATGATGTCGCTTCTCAGCCAATTCATAGGAAAAACGTCGCACGGGAGCTATTGACCCATCGTATTTCGCTCGCGCCGAACGCCCGCCGTACGCCGCGTCCCGAGCTCGCCGCTTGCTCCAGCGCGTGCTGGCCGCCGTTGCGCGGGCGAGCACCAGTCCTGGCCTCGTCGCCACGCACTTGCCAGCCGGCGCACCAGGAGCGTGTGCCGGGGCACCACACGCCAAGCGCCACCACGCCGCGGTCAACGACCGCCGCCGCTGCTCGGGCACTAGGGGAAACCCTAGCGCAGCCCCCTTAGCAGGCTGGCCCAATGGGCCCAGATGGACAAGGCCGTTTGGTAGCTGCATTAAAAAAATGGAGATGCCGGTGTGGTGTTTTAAGTAGGCTGACATGCCATGTTCGGCCTGCTGCCGGGGTTCCTAGGATGGTCATGCACATCTTGCATAATAGCTCTCTTAGCTAAAATGCATTTCTTTTATTGGCATAAAAGAGCCTTGGGAATTCGATTTTAGGGCTAATCTTTCACGTCTAGGACGTGCTTAACATGCTATCTTAATGTACGTGCTTCTATTATATGCTTTTACTGTTGTAGATTAATTGTTGCTTACTTTTAGTTGCTATGTAATGCATATTTTAGCACGTTATAAATATCGGAACGTCACATTGATGAATAAAACGTATCATCATCGCTTTTGTCATGGATTACCTGATGTAACCCCTTGAAAATCGTTGATGGTCAGAATCAATAAACTAAGAGTCCGTCAAGTTGGCACATAAGGGGTTGTACTACCCCACCGGGCATTCGACAAGGAGATCATCCTCAGGTCTGAGTGACCCTAGAGGGCGATAGGCTTGTGGACCCAGATGATCTTCGCCACTCCTAGGGTGAATGCGCAGAAAGGATATGACCTAGGATAACCCCACCTTACCATTCAACATGGAGGTCTTCCTTGAGTCCTAATTACTCGGGGCGATAGGCTTGGACACCAAGATGGTCCCCACCACTCCTATAGTGAATGCCCGGTTGCTGCACTTTCATTAACTCCACCTCCATGGTATCATGCATAATGTATACATGATATAACGAAGTGCCCTACCCTTTTAGATCGCTCTCACAAAGTGGTTTGAGAGGTTGGAGCACATTGTTTGTCCCCATGGAGAGGAGAAGTATAACCATTCTTGCACAACTACTTGGGTATGTCTACATTGTCGAGAGGGATCACCATCGTATCCCATGGTGCCGCTTTATAGGTACCCACGGTAAAGCCATTGGCGTCCCCCTCGACTCGATGTTGATGTTATCCTGGCAAAGGTTCTCCTATGAGGATATATTTAGCTCACTTGACGTCTAGGCTGGAGTGAATGCCCTCTCATTTACTCGCTTGGCTTCCCGTTTCCTTATAGTTCCTTTGTTATATTGATACATTCATTTCCGATGGGTTGTACTCTATTAGAGCAAAACCTTATTCATCATTTGGCGATTGGATGGTGTTTGCATTCATCCATTTATTCCTTTATTTATTTTTGATAGCTTGTTATGATCTAAAATGTGTGATTTTATTATTGATATAGATTCTTCCTAACCACATTATATTAATTAGATGTCATATTTTACAATGCGTATAGCACCTGAGTGGAGGAAATGTGCCTTATTGATAGCATTACCACACATACTATTTTACGAGTAACTAATTAATTTGAGTCTATTAAAAAAACTCCGAGAAGTATTATGAGAAACGCCGGATGCGGTTCAAACATAGTTGGCTCCGGACGAGCTACTATCAAACTTCCTATGGGAACAACTTTGATCATTCATGATGCGTTGTTGTACCTGGAGTCGACTCATACTCTTTTGAGCTTTAAAAAAATCCGCGCTAATGGTTTCCATATTGAAACCGAGGATGACAACAACAAAGAGGGCCTCCTCATCAGAAAGCGGGATGCAAATGGTAAACATGTTATCGAAAGGCTTCCTTCATTCGACACAGGGCTATACTACACCAAGATAGTAGCACTGCCCATGTACACTACCCTTAAGACTGTTTTTAGAAGCTCCGAATTTTTCTGCCTCTGGCATGATAGGTTAGGCCACCCCAGACTTAGGATGATGTGAAATATAATTAACAACCCACATGGTCATAATGTTAATACGAAGAACTTCCCAAATCCCAATGATTTCGTATGCTCCACATGCGCCATGGGAAAGTTAGTCATTAGGCCATCGCACCTCAAGGTGAGGGATGAGATCCCCACGTTCTTGGAACGTATACAAGGGTACATATGTGGTCCAATTCAGCCCCTCACGGGGCTGTTTCGGTACTTCATGGTGCTCATTGAAGCTTCCTCTAAATGGTCCAATGTTTGCCTGCTGTCTACACGGAACCATGCCTTTGCAAAGTTGATCTCTCAGATCATACAAATGAGGAATAATTTCCTTGAGTATCGTATAAAGTCTATTCAAATGGACAATGCCGGAGAATTTAGTTCAAAGGCGTTCGATGATTATTGCATGGCAATGGGAATCAAAGTTGAGCACTCAGTACCGCATGTTCATACACAAAATAGACTTGCCGAGGCATTGATTAACAGAATTAAATTCCTTGCCCGACCGCTCCTTTAGGGTTGTAATTTACCAAATACATGTTGGGGCCACGCAGTGTTACACATGGCCAAACTTATCAACTTTTGACCGTCGGCCTACAACATCCACTCTCCTGTTCAGCTTGCGCAAGGGTCGGCACCGAGAATTTCCCACCTTTGTAGGTTCATTTGGCAGGTATATGTACCAATATCACCACCCCAGCGATAAGCAATGGGCCCGCTCCGTAAGTCGGGGATATACGTTGGTTATGAGACTGTGTCTATAATCAGGTATCTGGACCCCATGATAGGTGACTGTCACACGGCTTGTTTTGTTGATTGCATCTTTGACGAGGATTTTTTTTCCGACTTTAGGGGGAGAGAATCAACCCCTTGATGCTAAAAGTCAAGAAATCACGTGGCAAGCCACGGGAATCCACGCTCATGACCCGCGCACTTTCGACTGAGAGAGAAGTCCAAAAGATAATAGATTTGTAGTCATTAGCAAATCAACTGTCTGATCACTTTAGTGACTTAAAGACTGTGACAAAATTGCATGTGCATGCATGCAATGCACCGGAAAGAGTTGAAAAGCCAAAGAAAAATGATGGTATACCTGCTCCCGTCCAAAGGCCTAAAAGGACGAGAGATCTGGCTTCTCAAATCCCAAGTACTCGGGGATGCCCGACGAAAAAGGATAAGAGAGATTTATTACAGCCTATCACCAAAGTGCCCCAAAGTGAAACGGGGAGCCAGTCGAGACTAGCACAAGTATGGACAATTCAGTGCACGAAATTCCGGACATAAACTTTCCCGTAGGGGAAACACCCAGCGGAGATGTGTGCGCACACATCGGGCGCAGGAAATCTAAAGGACCTTGCTCATAGAATGGGAAATTTGGTAGAACAAGTGTTAGCGCCAGATGTGCTCCATGAAAAAATGGCCATAAATTATATTTATACAGGAGAGTCCCTGAACCGAGCAATGGTTATTGTCAACATTAACTTTGCTACAAAAATTGCCTCAATCATAGATCTTGACTCTAATCCTAGCATGCTCGCTGATTGCAACAAGGTCAGATTGGAAAGATTGGCAGGAGGCAATTACTGCCGAATTATTATCTCTCAACAAAAGGAAGGTGTTCGAACCAGTTTGTCGAACTCCTCCCCACATACGCCCTGTTGGCCACATGTGGGTTTTTGTTCGGAAGAGAGATGAAAATAATAAGGTAGTAAGGTACAAAGCCAGGCTTGTCGGTCATCGCTCAAGGGTTCACTGAACGACCTAGTGTCGATTTTGAGGAGACTTATTCCCCGGTCATGGATGGAGTTATCTTTAAATACTTGATCTCAATGGCAGTAAACATGGGCTTGAAAATGAAATTAATGGATGTTCTCACTCCTTACGTGTATGGTAACTTGGATTTGAACATATACAAGAAGGTTCCTGAAGGTATCCCTTTTTGGAACCATGATAGAGCAAACAGGAGTTTATACAGTGTTCAACTTCAAAAGGCATTGCACGGACTCAGACAGTCTGGTAGAATGTGGTATAATCGCCTAAGCGATTTCCTTCATCAAAAGGGCTACACGAGCAATAAAGATTGCCCATGTGTTTTTATACGGCGGTCCCAAGATGGATTCTGTATAATCTCGGTGTACGTGGACGATTTAAACATAATCCGTACACGTGAGGATATTGAGGAAGCGAGTTCCTACCTGATGTCGGAATTCGAGATGAAGGATTTGGGTAAAACCAAGTTCTGTCTAGGTCTGCAACTTGAACATTCCCCTGATGGGATTCTAATGCACCAGACGGCCTATGCCCAGAAGGTGTTAGAAAGATTTGGATTTGATAAGGCATATCCTTTTAAGACCCCGATGGTCAGGAGATCTTTACAACCAGACAAGGACCTGTTCAGGCCTAAGGAAGAGGGGGAGGAAACTCTCGGACCAGAGGTTCCTTACCTGAGTACAGTAGGAGCACTCATGTACCTCGCGAACTGTACACGGCCAGAAATTGCTTTCGCCGTCAGTTTGCTTGCTAGGTACAGTTCCGAACCTACCAAGAGACATTGGAAAGGTGTCAAGGAATCCAAGATCTTGGCCTATTTTATAAAAGCAATCATGACCTATCTCTTATAGGCTATGCCGATGCTGGGTACCTATCGAACCCGCATGATTGTGTTGGGGAACGCGACAGAAAACAAAAATTTCCGGTATAGCGAGCACGCCCAGGACCACTATGGAGACTGCATACAAGGTTTGATCTGATCCGTACCGACTCGAAGCGCAGCGGAAGAAGAGTCGGTGGAGGTCGTTGGTGCAGATCCCCGCAGCTAGGATTTTACAATCTCCCAACCGCGAGGATGTACTCCCTCGTCGGACAGCCCCTCGGGAGGCGGTCGGACAGTCCCCCGGATGATGTCACGGACAGCCCTTCGGGAGGACCCTCGAAACTCGAACGAAGACACGGACAGCCCTACGGGAGGACACACGAACAACCCCTCAGGCAAAAGATCGAAACTACGACCTCTCTACGGGGTTGCACACATATGGTGTCATCTATCCGGCAGGGATTCGCCGTCCAGAACTAGTTCCTGCCGGAACCCAGACAGCCTTTCGGCTCTACGAAAGGCTCTTTTCGTGGGAGGGAGAGAGAGAGAGCTTGCAAAGAAAAGCATGTGTATGAGAGCACAAGGATGAAGAAATGGCAGCCCACTCACCTCCTATTTATAGGAAAACCAAGGGGTAGGGTGGTTTTACAATAAAACCCAAAATGCACATGAATGAAGTCCTTCCATAAGGGCATAAAAGTGAAACCAAGGAACAAGAGGGACTCCATGAAGGAGTCCACCATGTGGCCGGCCACACCCTCATGTGGGGCCCCAAAAATGGCTCCAATCCATCCATGTCATCCCCAAGATCTTTTGGAGCAAAGCCCCAAAAGGTGGCTTTCCATAAAGTAGTCCAAAAAGCACTTTCACTATTCACGGCGACATTTTTCAGCGTCCGCTCGAACTGAAAATATTTATGTGGGCTGAGAAAAATTCTAGTACCCCACTAAAATAATTTTTAATGCGATCCGGAACAATTCCGGAATAGTGATTTTCATCTGCGAAAAGCATCTGAAGTGGTTCCGGCAGCTCCGGAACATTTCCGGTTTTTATCCCGGAAAATTCCAGAAAGTATCCAGAACGATTGGCACCCTTCAAGAATTATCAGGCATGTGCCGAAACCAATTTGACTTTTTGGTATCCCCTGAAACAACTTTTCAGTTTCATAGAAATTGTTCCGGTGACCTGTCTGCGGAACTTTTCCGTTGTGCGAAACTTTTCCGGTGTCCGAAACTTTTCGGTGATTTTCTCTCAGACTCCTTGTCTAGTATTCAACATATAGATGACCCTTAAGCATGTGACCCTATAGGTTCGGTGAAGCATAGACATGACCCGGAACCCCTTCCGATCAATGATCAATATCGGAGCCGTGGACACCCATATTGACCCCTATACCCACACGAATGAATATTCGAGTGAACCTCTAGTTGCCGTGAGCTATTCCTGTTGCTTCGCGATATGTTTACAATTACCCGAGGTGAGACATGTAGGCATCCTCATGGATCAACAACTTGTCCACTATGCCAGTTACCTTGTTGCCGGTATTGTTCTCTTTTCTCGTTCCCGTGTTCCGGCATCCCCGTGATCAAATCACAAAGTGTCTGGCCAGACGATGATGGATACCGTAACACCGAGAGGGCCCAAAGATATCTCTCCATCGTCGGAGGAGCAAATCCCAATCTTGATCTATCAAGTTACTTGACATACTTTTCCATGAACCCGTAAGCCGCCGTAATAGCCACCCATTTACGAATGACGTTTAACAAACCCCAAAGTTCATGAAGCAAGCATGAAGAAACTCGATACTCTCATGGTCTAAGGAATTATGCAAACATTAACCATCTCTGTGTTATTAACCATTAACTTGTGACGAATGTATCTCATAGCATAACATTAATTCGGATCGATTCAACACGAGTGTTCTACCAACATCGCGTCCTCAAAATTGTCGGCATAGCCATGCCCATGATCAGGAAAATAGGACCATCATGCAACACTTGAGCCAGTCTTAGAGGCAAGACTAGGAATACAATTCATCGTTTATTATACCACACGTGCACATGAGTTTCCCTCCAAGCCTCGTTTAATTTGTAGACTCGAGAATCATTGCAGTTATAGCATGGAACATAAACATTCATTACAAACTTTGGAGATACAAATAACTGTTATTACTGCCTCTAGGGCATATCTCCTACAGACTCCCACTTGCACTAGAGTCATAATCCAGTTACATGGCTTCCCTAACACCAATGGCTATCCGGTGTTGCTCATGCTTTGCTCGTGGTAGAGGCTTTGTCATCGGGTCTAACACATTCAGATCCGTGTGAACTTTGCGTACTTTCACTAAACCTTCTTCGACATGATGTCGAATGAGTTTATATTTGCATTGAATATGCATTGTCTTATGGTGCGAACAAGGCTCCCTTGCCTGAGCCACGGCACCACTATTATCACAATAGATCTCCACCGGGTCCAGAGCACTTGGAACCACACCAAGGTCTTCAAGAAATTGCTTGATACCGACAGCTTGCTTGGAGGCTTCAGAAGCAGCAACATATTCCGCTTCCGTCGTAGAATCCGCCACAGTCTTTTGTTTGGAACTTTTCCAATCAAGTGCGCCGCCGTTCAATATGAAAACATAGCTAGATTGAGATTTGAAGTCATCTGGGTCAATCATGAAGCCTGCATCAGTGCAACAACTTACAATGAGCTCTTCATCACCTCCGTACACAAGGAGTAAATCCTTGGTCCTTCTGAGGTACTTAAGAATACCCTTGACTGCGGCCCAGTGTTCCAATCCTGGATCACCTTGGTACCGGCTGCTAACACTTAGCGCATAGGAAACATCCGGTCTTGTACATAGCATGGCATACATAATAGAACCAACTGCCAAAGCATATGGAATATCATTCATTTGTACTCGCTCATCGAGGGTCCGAGGACTCTGATTCTTGCAAAGCACTGTGCCAGGTGACATGGGGAGTAGGCCTTTCTTGGAGTTCTCCATGTTGAACCTTTTCAACACCTTGTCAATGTACGTGCTTTGGCTAAGCGCTATTAGGCATCTTGATGTATCTCTATAGATCCTGATTCCCAATACATATGCTGCTTCACCTAAGTCTTTCATTGAAAAACTCCTTTTCAATGAGTCTTTTATTTCGCTAATAAAATTCACATCATTTCCAATCAACAATATGTCATCCACATACAAGATTAGAAATGCTTTTGCGCTCCCACTAAACTTCTTGTAAACACAAGATTCTTCATCATTCCTGATGAAGCCAAACTCTTTGACCACTTCATCAAAACGAATGTTCCAGCTCCTTGATGCTTGCTTCAGACCATAAATGGCTTTCTGAAGCTTACATACCTTTCTAGCATTCTTAGGATCGACAAAACCTTCTGGTTGTATCATGTATACATCTTGTTCAAGGTTTCCATTTAGGAAAGCCATTTTGACATCCATCTGCCAAATTTCATAATCGAAATAAGCAGCAATTGCTAGTAATATCCGAACAGACCTAAGCATAGCTACGGGCGAGAAAGTCTCGTCGTAGTCCACTCCTGGAACTTGCGTGAACCCTTTCGCGACAAGTCTAGCTTTGTGGATAGTAATGTTACCATCCGCGTCCGTCTTTCTTTTGAAAATCCATTTACAACCAATGGGTTTTACGCCATCTGGAAGTTCTTCCAAGTTCCAAACTTGGTTTTCGTACATGGATTCCATTTCGGATCTCATGGCCTTGTGCCATTCCCTTGAGCTAGGCCCCGCCATCGCTTCCTTGTAGTGCGCAGGTTCATCGTCTTCAAGAATGAAGATTTCGTTATGAAACCACTCAGGTGGCTGGATAGCCCTACCTGATCTGCGCGGTTCAGTAACAACATTGTCTGAAGTTTCCGCATCACATGCGACAACTTCCGGCTCGGTTGCAGGGATAATTTGCGGAATTACTTCCGGTTCCTTAGCCATATCAACGGTTGCCAAAGATTCACTAATCTCATTAAGTCGTACTGTCCTCCCACTCAATTCTTTAGCGAGAAATTATTTCTCGAGAAAGTGTGCAACCTTTGCGACAAACATTTTGCCTTCGGACTGGTGGTAGAAGAAATATCCAATGGTGTTATTTGGATAGCCTACAAAGTAACATTTGTCTGATCTAGGTTCTAGTTTGGTTGGCTGTAAACGTTTTACGTATGCCTCACAACCCCAAACCTTGAGATGCAACACACTAGGTATCTTCCCACACCACATCTCATGTGGTGTCGTCTCAACAGACTTAGACGGCGCTCTGTTTAATGTATAAGCGACAGTGAGTAGTGCGTGACCCCAAAAAGATATCGGTAGATCTGTAAGAGACATCATCGACCTTACCATGTCTAACAGGGTTCGGTTACGTCGTTCCGACACTCCGTTTCGCTGTGGAGTTTCGGGAGGCGTAAGCTGTGAAACGATTCCACGGTCACTCAGATGTTGGCCAAACTCATGACTAAGATATTCGCCTCCGCGATCAGACCGCAGAAACTTAATCTTTTTGTCACGATGATTTTCTACCTCATTCTGAAAATCTTTGAACTTTTCAAAGGTTTCCAACTTATGCTTCATCAAGTAGATATAGCCATACCGACTTAAATCATCAGTAAAAGTCACGAAGTAAAAATACCCACCCCGTGCAGCCGTGTTCATTGGACCACATACATCACTATGTATTATTTCCAATAATTCACCCGCTTGTTCAGGATGACTCGTGAACGGCGTCTTGGTCATTTTTCCCATCAAGCAAGCTTCACATGTGTCAAATGATTCAAAATCAAGGGACGATAAAACTCCATCTTTATGGAGTCTTTGCATGCGTTTCTTTCCGATGTGGCCAAGCCAACAGTGCCACAAGTAAGTGGTGGTGGTATCAGCCTTCTTAAGGCGTTTAGCATTCACGTTAAAAACATCATTTCCACAATCAAGATTTAGTATGAAAAGGCCCCCAACAATGGGTGCAAATCCATAAAACATATCCTTACAATAAAGTGAACAACCATTGTTCTCAGACTTGTAGGAGTACCCATCGTGTACTAAACATGATCCAGAGATAATGTTTCTACACAATAACGGAACAAAATAACTGTTACTAAGTTCCAAAATAAATCCTGAAGGGAGACGTAGAGGCATAATGCCGACGGCTTGAGCGGCGATCCCAGCGCCGTTCCCAACACGGATCACGACTTCATTCTTTGCCAACTTGCGCACCTTCTGAAGCCCCTGTATCGAGTTGCAAATGTGAGCAACCGATCCGGTATCAAATAACCAAGACTTAGAATTTTCGCTAGCAAGCAAAACGTCAATGACATTAACTTGTATAACAATTATACCTTTTCCGGTTTTCCCGAACTTCTTATCTTCCAGATACTTCTTGCAGTTTCTCTTCCAGTGTCCTGTGCCCTTGCAGTAGAACCACTCAGTTTCATTCTTGGCTCCGCCCTTAGATTTGCGTTGGAAGCCGGTCTTACCGGCGCCCTTGCCCTTATTTGGCTTGCCTTTCTTTTTGAAACTGGCAGTTTTATTCACAAGCAACACTTGCTTGCGATTTTTCTGCAGTCCTCCTTCAGCAGTTTTCAGCATGGCAAGCACCTCATTTGCTGTTTTGTCCATCCCATTCATGTTGTAGTTCATTATAAAACCGCCATAAGACGGGGGGAGTGAACCTAGCAACAAGTCCATAACATGCTCTTCTGGAAGTGGAAATTCCAGGATTTTAAGCCTTTCAGCGTAGCCAATCATATTGACTACGTGCTCGCCAACTGAACTGCCCTCAGCCATTTTGGTCTCCGCCATCATTTTCATGATGTCAAAACGTTCAGACCGTGCATTAAACTTGTAAAGAGCATCCAGATCCTTGATCATATCAAAGGAGTTATGGAATTCAAAACGTTTTTGAAGCTCTGAACTCATGCAAGATAGCATGAGGCACTGCACTAAGTTGTAATCATCATCCTTAGTGGCCCAGACATTTTGTATGTCTGTCGCGGTTGTTGCCGCCGGTTTAGGGGGAAGAGGTCCGTCAAGCACATACACTTTCTTAGCACCCCGGAGGACAATCCTTAGGGTACGGACCATTTTCTGAACTCATGCAAGATAGCATGAGGCACTGCACTAAGTTGTAATCCGCATAGTTGTTTCCATTCGCAGCTAACTTCTCTTTCTCTAACATAGGGCCTAAGTTGAATGCGGTGTTGCGAGCCATTTGATCTACAACGGAAAACACAAGTTCATTTAGACTTTGTTCATAATGATTTTTGGCACTAGTGAATAAATAATTTTATTCCAAGGTGCACTCCCACTCAAATCAATATCTCTCATAATTGATTGTGAGTGATGCAAGACCCAACTTTCAATTCAGCGTCAAGGATGTAACCGTCTCAAGTGACGAGAATTTCAATTGGTAGGCCAACTTGCCAATCACATCTCTATGTGACTCTTGTTCATCTTTCGATGCGTGTGTTCCGAGCTCATGACTTTCATGCCTGAACGTCAAGACAACCAAGTGATCTCGCTGCGAGGTCTCAACTCACCCGCCTCACACTTCTCTAATCGTTCGTACCCATGTACCCATGTGATACCCCGAAGAGATAGGTGTCGTGATGGTGCTACACTTGGGAGAACACTAACTACTTGATATTCTAAGTGAGAGACCACCCAATAAAAAGCGACTACCGCGCAATTAAGAAGGGTGCATCAAGAGGGATAAACATCTCAGGCAATTCATAATAGCATGATATGGTATAGCCCCTTCTGACGGAGAAGTCAAGTATTTCTTCGTCTTCGGCATTCGCGTCGGTGTTCACCTTTGCGAAGATTGCCACCACCTTGTCGATGCACCAGATAATATTGCTATCTCTATAGCTAATAAAATAAGTGCATTACATAAGGTTGACACGCAGGTCATTAAAGTGCAATCATATGGCTCCAGCCATCATGCCGAATCATGACACGTAGGTCATGTTAATTACATCATATAGCCATCTCATACATAATCAAAATTGAATATGAGCTTTGCTATACCACATCACATGCAAACCATCCTGCAAAACCAAGTTAGACGCCTCTAATCGGTTTATACAAAATTTTATTTTACGTGGCTTCTAAGGTTTTGACTCAAACCGCAGCTACCAACGTTTATCATCAAGTATGATAATTCAAGTTGCTAGATTAACTTTCCAGGGTGTATGAAACACGAGATGATAAAATCTTGAGCCCCATACTAAACTTCGTCATACACGTGACCCCCGTGCAGATCATATCGGCATTGCCCTTTCGTCTGCGAAACATCCATCTTTCTTTTGACTATGGTGGAACCCAAAGAACTGTTAGCACTTCGTTGATCTGTCAATCAGCATACTCAAGAGCAGCATGAAAGGATCGCGGATTGTCAGAACTTTGTAAGATTCCACCATTCCGTCAAGATATGGACTACGCAAATTCACAGGAAGCAACAGGAACATCGGGTAACATATTTCATCTGCTACCCGCACAAATAATTTTCAGCAATAGATCTCATCTACTACAAAATTATACTATGCAATACCCATACATCTCATGTATTCTAGATCATAAAATGCATCTACTCATAGCCTGGCTCTTGATGCCACTGTTGGGGAACACGACAGGAAACAAAAATTTCCGGTATAGCGAGCACGCCCAGGACCACTATGGAGACTGCATACAAGGTTTGATCTGATCCGTACCGACTCGAAGCGCAGCGGAAGAAGAGTCGGTGGAGATCGTTGGTGCAGATCCCCGCAGCTAGGATTTTACAATCTCCCAACCGCGAGGATGTACTCCCTCGTCGGACAGCCCTTTGGGAGGCGGTCGGACAGTCCCCCGGACGATGTCGCGGACAGCCCTTCGGGAGGACCCTCGAAACTCGAACGAAGACTCGGACAGCCCTACGGGAGGACACACGAACAAACCCTCGGGCAAAAGATCGAAACTACGACCTCTCTACGGGGTTGCACACATATGGTGTCATCTATCCGGCAGCGCTTCGCCGTCCAGAAATAGTTCCTGCCGGAACCCAGACAGCCTTTTGGCTCTACGAAAGACTCTTTTCGTGCGAGGGAGAGAGAGCTTGCAAAGAAAAGCATGTGTATGAGAGCACAAGGATGAAGAAATGGCAGCCCACTCACCTCCTATTTATAGGAAAACCAAGGGGTAGGGTGGTTTTACAATAAAACCCAAAATGCACATGAATGAAGTCCTTCCACAAGGGCATAAAAGTGAAACCAAGGAACAAGAGGGACTCCATGAAGGAGTCCACCATGTGGCCGGCCACACCCTCATGTGGGGCCCCAAAAATGGCTCCAATCCATCCATGTCATCCCCAAGATCTTTTGGAGCAAAGCCCCAAAAGGTGGCTTTCCATAAAGTAGTCCAAAAAGCACTTTCACTATTCACGGCAGCGTCCGCTCGAACTGAAAATATTTATGTGGGCTTAGAACAATTCTAGTACCCCACTAAAATAATTTTTAATGCAATCCAGAACAATTCCGGAATAGTGATTTTCATCTGCGAAAAGCATCTGAAGTGGTTCCGACAGCTCCGGAACATTTCCGGTTTTTATCCCGGAAAATTCCAGAAGGTTTCCAGAACGATTCTGGCACCCTTCAAGAATTATCAGGCATGTGCCGAAACCAATTTGACTTTTTGGTATCCCCCGAAACAACTTTTTAGTTTCATCGAAACTGTTCCGGTGACGTGTCTGCGGAACTTTTCCGCTGTCCGAAACTTTTCCAGTGTCCGAAACTTTTCGGTGATTTTCTCTCAGACTCCCTGTCTAGTATTCAACAGATAGATGTCCCTTAAGCGTGTGACCCTATAGGTTCGGTGAAGCATAGACATGACCCGGAACCCCTTCCGATCAATGATCAACATCGGAGCCGTGGACACCCATATTGACCCCTATACCCACACGAATGAATATTCGAGTGAACCTCTAGTTGCTGTGAGCTATTCCTGTTGTTTCGCGATATGTTTACAATTACCCGAGGTGAGACATGTAGGCATCCTCGTGGATCAACAACTTGTCCACTATGCCAGTTACCTCGTTGCCGGTATTGTTCTCTTTTCTCGTTCCCGTGTTCCGGCATCCCCGTGATCAAATCACAAAGTGTCTGGCCAGACGATGATGGATACCGTAACACCGAGAGGGCCCAAAGATATCTCTCCATCGTCGGAGGAGCAAATCCCAATCTTGATCTATCAAGTTACTTGACATACTTTTCCATGAACCCGTAAGCCGCCGTAATAGCCACCCATTTACGGATGACGTTTAATAAACCCCAAAGTTCATGAAGCAAGCATGAAGAAACTCGATACTCTCATGGTCTAAGGAATTATGCAAACATTAACCATCTCTGTGTTATTAACCATTAACTTGTGACGAATGTATCTCATAGCATAACATTAATTCGGATCGATTCAACACGAGTGTTCTACCAACATCGCGTCCTCAAAATTGTCGGCATAGCCATGCCCATGATCAGGAAAACAGGACCATCATGCAACACTTGAGCCAGTCTTAGAGGCAAGACTAGGAATACAATTCATCGTTTATTATACCACACGTGCACATGAGTTTCCCTCCAAGCCTCGTTTAATTTGTAGACTCGAGAATCATTGCAGTTATAGCATGGAATATAAACATTCATTACAAACTTTGGAGATACAAAATAATTGTTATTACTGCCTCTTGGGCATATCTCCTACAGATTGCAAATCACAGACTGGATATGTTTTCCTTTGTGGTGGAACTGCGTTTTCGTGGAGATTGACCAAGCAAACTATTGTGTCGACTTCCACGAACCACTTGGAAATCATGCCACTATTCAAAGCGTCAAAAGAATGTGTATCGCTTCGTCGGATGATTAGCCACATTCAGCAAACGTGTGGGCTGAACACCGTACAAACCCATGCCATTATCTATGAAGATAATGCTACTTGTGTTGCACAAGATGAGATGGGTTATGTGAAGAGTAACCAAGCATATTAGTCCCATGTTCTTCTATGCACTTGAGCTGCAATAGTTGAGCGAGGTGAGAATTTTGCATACTAAGTCATGTGACAATCTTGCTGATATATTCACTAAATCATTACCGGCATCATCTTTCGAGAGATGTGTGGGTAGAATCGGTATGATGAGACTTAGGGAGATGCAAGGTTCAAGGGGAGAAACTTCACAAACTAGTTGTTAAAATCTCGACCCCGATGATTGAGTACTCAACTTGATGGTTGAGTGGATTGTACTCTTTTTCTCTTGAGTGAGTTTTCCTGATGTTTCTCACCTAAGGTTTTTGACGAGGCAATTCGTGCAATACAACAACGTATACTATGCGCTCTTTCTTCATATTTTTTCCCACTGAATTTTTCGAAGTTTTGAGACATGGATATATGGATAACTGCCCAAGAGGGAGTGTTGGGAAACTTGGGCCTTCTATGGAACAAGTCATTGGCTCATTATGAACCAAGTCCCTCCACTTAATGTTAGTGTGGGCACTTATCCCATACCCTTTACTATATAAAGAGAGGAGCACCCCATTGTATATACACTTGATCAATGATTAATAAAGAAAGACTCCCATCTATTTCTCTGTGTTCATCTACTTTCTATATATGTGTGTGATCGACTATGACACTCGCTCCCGCTCCGTAACCTTGGACCGGACTCGCCGGCAGGAGTTGCGGAACACAAGAGACACAATGCTTGGGAGGGTCGGGAGAGAAGAGACACGTCAGTTAGATAGCCACAATCGACTCTCTAATACAACGTGGAGATTATCCACATAATTAATTACAATAGTTAATTCCTAACAGCTCCAACTTCCCTCTTGTACTAGCCCCATTACTCCAACTTCCCTCTTGTTAACCTGACAAACTGCTCACCATCGGTTTCAGACGAGCTTGTAGCCGGTGACCCAGACATTCGCCGGCGGCGAGGCGTCGGCGTACTCGAACGTCCGGCCCTTCTCAGTCCATGACGCCGTCGCGTTCTGCTCGATCACGATCGGCGACGTGTGGTCAGCTTGATCGGCAGCTGCAACGCACACATGGTGAACAATCAAGAGTTAGTCATCGATCGGATTGGGTACTAAAAATGACAAGGCTCTGTTACTGAACTGAATCTTGATAGCCATGATGTTGGGTGGTAAATTATTACCAGCAGAAAGAGATGGCACTACTGAGGTCTGGTTGTCAATCCCTGACTGATCAAACCGGCCGCCACCGCGGTGGCCGGCGGCGAGCCGACGAGCACGCCCATGAACGGCGCGTTGTTGTAGGTGGTAGCCTCGGTCTGCTCGTAGTTGTTCCTCTCGTCGGCGATGGCGCCGTCGAGCAGGTTCGGGTACCAGGTCGCGTACCCGCCGTGGCAGCTCACGAACGACGGGTTGAACTTGACGGACACGATGGACGCGCAGCGGTGGTGCGCCTCCAGCGGGTAGATGAAGCCGTACCAGACCATGTAGCTCGTGCCCCTCGTGTTGCTGCCCAGGACGTAGTTCACCTGGGACTTGGCGAACGCCATGATCTCGGCGGGCGACGCCGCCCCGGCCGGGCACCGCACGCCGGCCTGCCCGGCGGCGTCGAGGCTGTCGGAGTAGGCGGCCAGGACAAACGAGCCGCTGGTCACGAACTGCTGGTTGTTCCACTTCTGGTGGTGCAGGAGGCTGCCGGACGTTGCCGGCGCCCTGCTTGCCGAGGGATGCGCAGACGAAGAAGTCCGCCTTCTGACGGTACCGCTGCAGCACAGCGGCGTGCGCGCCGGCTTTGCCCTTCAGCAGGATCTTGGCAGCGAGGACCAGCACGCCGGGGTACTTGATGTCCCAGCTGAACATGCCAGTGGACCAGCCCGTGCCGCCCAGCGCGTCGGCGTTGTTGGCAAGGTAGTCCAGGTAGCGCCGGTCGTCCGCCAACTACGCATATGACCACGTAAACCAAGCAGTACTGCGAATTACCTCTCCGTAGAGCACGTTGGCCTCCGGGTGCGCCTTGACGAAGTAGTCACTAGTCGGTGCCCCACTTGACGGCCTCCAGGGCGTTGCCGAGCTCGCCGGCCGCCTCCATCTGCCCGCCGTACTCGAGGACGCTCCACGCCATCATGGTGACCGTGAACGCCATCGGCAGCCCGAGCTTGACGTTGTCGCCGGCGTCGTAGTAGCCGCCCGTCAGATCCACCTGAAATGAAGCAATGTAACGAGTTGGAAAATGCATGCATGTGGCAAGAAGTTAATGTATACTGGTACACAGATTAATTGGCTGCACCCAGATTTGAGATTCCCAATGGGCAGTTGCATACCCCGTTGGCCTTCCCGTCGAGCAGGCCGGAGTTGGACCTCCAGCCGACCCTTTGGCTGGCGGGGAGCACGCCGGACCGCTGGGCCTCGAGGAAGAGGATGCTCTTGGCCAGCGCCTCGCGGTAGTTCTGGGTGCTGCCACCGCCCCCGCAGTACGCCACCTGCGCCATGGCGGCAAGCACCAAGACAACGACGAGACCCATGGCTATGGCTGGTTGGCTGAAGGCCAAGAGGCTATAGCAAAAGAGGGAATGCTACAGTATGTAGTGCTTTGGATGGATGCTCTGGAGCGCGAGAGCGTGTATTTATAGCGTGTACCGTCCGAAGGAAGAGGACACCAGGACGGGTCTCCAAGGTGGCTGAGGCCTGGTTATTTACACAGACAGGAGTACAATCTGTTGGCTATCTACAGGGAGGTGGGAATAGGCCTTATTCAAACGTTTAAAATCTCTGGGTCCAAATTGTTATCCATCCCCCAAAAATTGGAACAAATGGAACTGTGTGGAGATGATATTATCAATGTTGTATTGCACATAGTGCAAGGGATTTATAGTGCAGAGTTTATAAATAGCATCATTATCGTGCTCATCCCAAAGGTATCTAACCCCTCTACTTTGTCGTAGTTTTGTCCAACAAGCATTTTTATGTCCTACACAAGATATCCTCCAAGTCATGGCAAACCGCTTGAAGCAAATTCTGCCTGAAATCGTTTCACAGGAGTAGTTTACCTTTGGGACAAGATGTTTAATTATTGATTAGATAATTTCTGCTAATGAATGCTTGCATTTCATGAAAAGAAATATGGCAAAGAAGCATAGGTTATGCGCTCTCAAAATTGACATGATGAAGGCATATGACTGCGTGGAGTGGTATTACGTTGAGGAAATCATGGAGAAACTTGGGTTCAATCATCAGTGGATTATGTGGTAATGAGTATGGTGAGCTCAGTCTCTTTCTTAGTTATGTTAATGGCAAAAAAACTGGATGTATTCAAACCATCAAGAGGTATTTGTTAGGGAGATTCTCCTTCACCCTATCTCTTTTTGTTGGTTAAGATGGACTTTTGTGCCCCCTCAAAGCTAACGATCATTCATTAAATGTGTGTGGAAGGTGGAGGAACCTGCTCTTGCAGTGAGCCATTTACCTTTTGAGATGACAGTTTTTTGTTTTTTAAAAGCAAGTCACGAGTGGGCAGAATATATAGTGATCACACTTTTTAGATATATATTGCAATTCTTTGGGTCAGATAATTAACCCTGCAAAAAGTTTGGTTTTTCAGTAAGGGATAACTATAATCTCTTATAGAGGAGGTAAAGCTCTCATTGAATGTCACAAATAAATCCCTAAGTAAAAAGTACTTAGGCATGCTCCCATGATGTGTGGTGATCCAAGCATGGTGCTTTTAAATACTTCACGGATATATTTGCAAAATGTTCCAAGGGTGGCTAGAGAAACTTTTATGTGCAGGTGCCAATGAGGTTTTGGTTAAATCTATTGTGCAAGTCATACTAGTGTACTCTATGGCATATTTCAAACTCCCAAGGGAGTTTTGAGCATATAAATTCCATCATTAGAAAGCTCTAGTGGGGAAGTAAAGAGGGAGCAAGAAAACCGGCATGGGTATCTTGGGAGCTTATGACTCGACCAAGATTCATGGGAGGTATTGGGATTCATGATTTGGAAATTTTTAACTTTCTTTGTTAGCTATAAAAGCATGGAGAATGATACAAGATCATAATTCTTTAACTGTGAGAATTTTGTAAAGTGTTTAATTCCCACATACCAAAATTCTTGGTGCAAATTTGGGACAAAAATCCATCGCACATATGGAGATCAATTCTAGAGGGTTGATATGTTCTCGCATATATAGAACCCTATTAGGATGATAGGATATAGTGCAAGCACTGACATTTGGCACCAACACTAGATCCCGTCTAAGAGCTCTATGTGGACGATCCGTGAATTCATTGATGAGGCGTATGCATGATGCAGGGAGGAGATGGTACAAAATATTTTTCTGCCTACAAATTCTAGTACTATATTAGTCATATCGCTTTGCACACGATGTATCTCGGATTTTTGGTCTTGGTGCAAAGAAAAAAGTGTAGTTACTATTCGGTCAGCCTACAAAATGTCATTTCAAACTAAATCTAGTAGGGGTAATTGTTTGGAAGAGTCGGTAGGATCATCAAATAATGGTCGTATCTCTAAGGATTTGGTAGAACTTTGGAAACCTCAAGTTCTTTCAAAAGTGAAAGGATTTCTTTGGCGTTTAGCTCAACACTAATTACTTACGATGATGTGTTACAACGTCCAAATATGACTAGTACTCCAAAGTGTGGCCTTAAGCTTTGTTGGATGGAGGATTCGTTGAGTCACTCCCTTTTGGAATGGTTGGTGTCTCGATGCATATCTTCCAGTTGGTTGTTCTCTCTACATGCATGATTATCACATGTGGATTTCATTTAAACGATGGTAACTTTGTGGGATATATGTCTTTGTTTTCATCTTTCTCGTCGAATGATGAATGATCAAGAACTATGACACACGAGTAAAAACCAAAGAAAAGCATGAAGGATTGCCCGACAAATAAGCACCCCATGCCTTCCATTTGATAGAAATTCAAACCCGAGGGCTGGAATATTGTGCTTCAAATTTCCTACACGGGGAAGACCAACAAACTCTACCTGAACGGAAGGTCGCAAGAGTTCAATATGGTAAGACATCCCAATTGATGGTGGTTGTCGAGAAAAATCAGAATGCCCTTCTTGAAAATTCACAAATGGTTTGAGGGGTGATAATTCAAATAACATATGTGCCCCTACAAGGATGCACACAAGATGGTATGTCAAAATATTACCAAAAATACCATATATTGGAAATCGATGGCAAGAAACATGCCCTGAAAGAGGAAGCAAACGAATAGAGGATATACTAAATTCATTAGCTATACAAGTAAGACATGACCGAAACCTTCATCAATTAGATAGGAAGATATCAAGCAACAAGAAATAGCTTAAAGCTAGCAGAGAAGGATATGGTCAATGACATATGTATATTCGATACGGGCCAAAGATGGTAATCCGACAAGACTAAATAGCCAGCATGGAGAAAGAAAAGACCAACCAAAGTACAATGTAGTTCTTACCAATGTTACAACCTTCTTATCACCAGATATTCCTTCACTAAGGATGCAGTTGTCAAATATGAGATCTACAAGAAAATAGCCCCGGTGAAACTTCTCTAGGGAGGTCCACCTCTACCAGGAAAGTGTCCCAAATAATCACACTGATGAAAGTAGATCTCTGTTCCGGTATTTTTACTTAGTCAATAAAAATCCTCGTCAAGTTTTGTCCAATTTCGAGAACTCTTATTTCTGCACAAAAACAAGACCATGGCAGTTCTGCTAAAAATAACGTTAGTCTGGTTTAATTTCATTCAAATCATGAAAACGAGAGTCCAAAACAAGATCAAAAGTATTTGTAAAAGTAGATACATTTGGGACGTATCAATACCAATGAGCACCGCATTCGACTTCAACTCCTTACAAGGGTAAGTCTCCTCCACACCTCTCCTCTCATCACCCCTCTCTCTCTCTAACACACACACACCTTTTCCTTTTCTTGAACCCTAACCCTAATCACGAGATCAACAATACATCCCTCTCAAGCGCACCAGCTCCGAAGACCTAACATTGTCAACCTTGTATGTATTGCAAGCATCTGTTGTTGTTATTGTTGTTGTTGTTGTTGTGAACCTTTGTTGCACTGCAAATATTGAACCTTTTGACAAAGTAAGCATGTTGAGGTTTTGTTTTGTTTTATTGTATATGGGTATATGTATAAGCAATATAGGTTATGTGTTATGTTCTTACTCATTTTAGCATTGGTTAGGGCTATTTGGTTTCCCGCATCCCCCTCGGCCAGCCCCAGTGATGCAATTTGGGCCCCTTTGGTTGACTACGCATGCGACTCGGCCTGCACCAGGATAAAAATAATGAAAACAATTAAAAACTCATTTTTTCTCATGATAGAAGATTTGGTGTGTGAGGTCCGCTCCGAATTTTACACCATTGGGTCATATGCGTAGCTCTCAACAAAAAAAAAGAATCAAAATACTAGATGAACAGTAAGTGGGTTCATATACCCTAGGTTTGTCTTTTTTGTCGGGAGCTACTCGGATGTTCAAATGAGCTAAAATTTGGAGAGAACATCACACACCTAAGCCTCTTCCATGCTAAAAATCAGATGTTTTTGAATCTTTCTAGTACTTTTCTGAATTTATTATTTACCAAGGAGCAAACAAGTCCGGGAGCCAAAACGCCTTACTCGATAATAATTCACTATATTAATAGACTGATACAGCCGAAACCTGGCTTAGGGAATCTCCTGCGTCAACCCATAAATTTTCTTCCGCATCTGTCTGCGGACACGGATATGGGAGGTCGCCATATAATCGTAGCCGCATATATTTTGACAACAATTCGAACCAACCGGAAGAAATTCATGCAAACACGGTAGAATTTCATATAAACATGACAGATTTCAAATTAACTGGGCGAAAATGTTTACATTTTGAACGTATTTTAACTAAAAATGTGAAACTATATATACGGTCAAGTGAAACTCCACTCCCACGATACAGATACACTACACTAGTCTACGGTTGGCCGCGACGGATTCCTTTGTTTTCCTCATGTCCGATAGTCCGCTCACCAGACTATCGAGAGCCCAAGAGGTATATTCCTCCCCCTTTCCCTATCTTCGGTTATGCCGATTGGCAGAGTGGCAAAGAGGGTCCTTCAGGCCGAGTGGAAGGGTTGCATCCACTTCCGTGAAGCACGGATCCGTGCTTGTTTTTGGGGCAGGAAATGACGGTGTCCAACGAGAGAGTATGATACACCGGCTGTAGACGCTAGTGACTCGCCCGCGGTGGTCATCTTGGGACCAAAGCAGTGGTGGCCTCCCGCGATCTACTTCTCCTCGATGATGGCTTCTTTCTTTGCCTGCATGGCGCGGCTATGCGTGCGTCGATGGTGGATGGCACGATCGCAGGCTCTGGAGGCGTGTTCATCGAGGTGGCCTGGAGCAGCGAGTTCCTGAACCATGCGCCGGCTTGGGACTGCAGCTGGCTCCGTCCTGCTAGGTTAGGGAGATATGAAGCAATGAGTTGCCTCGCTCGTAGCGGACTTAGCAGGACACCCAGTTGGCTTATATGACGAAGAACTACTCTTCAGAAGCCATCAGAAGAGTGAAGAAAATGATGAAGGAGGAGATGAGGGAGCGGCGGAGGGGCGTAATTCTTGCCCGGCGTCTGACCTCGTTTAAATAGAGGACTGACTGGAGGAGCTCGTACGGTGTTGTGTTTAATGCCGGCCCGCTCATGAATGAAGATGTGGCGGGAGTAAGTTTCTAGGCTTCCATGCTAGTTTAATGGAGGCGTTTGAATGCGGCGAGTAGGCGTGTTTACTCGGGCATGCAGCGAGTGGCACCCTCGGCTCGCGTGCCGCTTCAATGGCAAGGCAGTGAATGGTCACGTCTGCTCTGAGCCGCCTTCAATGTAGAACAACGCGATTTACAACAGCATCAATGCGGGCAGCTCGTGTTGGGCTTGATACGTATCCGTCGTATCAATAATTTTTCATTGTTTCATGCCAATATTCTACAACTTTCATATACTTTTGGCAATTTTTTATACTATTTTTGGGACTAACATATTGATCAAGTGCCCAGTGCCAGTTCCTGTTTGTTGCATGTTTTTTGTTTCATAGAAAATCCATATCAAACAAAGTCCAAACGGGATAAAAACTTATGGAGATTTTTTTGGAATATATGTGAATTTTGGGAAGTGGAATCAATAGAAGGCAGTGCCCAAGGGGGCCACAATCCAGCCAGGCGAGCCCTAAGGGGTAGGGCGCCCAGAGGGCTTTTGGCCACCCCTTAGGTCCGTTGGAGGTGTCCTTTGGCCACAAGAAATATATTTTTATATGGAAAACCCCCTCAAAATTTCAGCCCAATCGGAGTTACGGATCTCCGGGTATTGAAGAAACGGTGAAAGGCCAGAATCTGAGAGCGCAGAAACAGAAGAAAACAGAGAGAGATCCAATCTCGGAGGAGCTCTCGCCCCTCTGCCGCCATGAAGGCCAAGGACCATAGGGGAAACCCTCCTCCCATCTAGGGAGGAGGTCAAGGAAGAAGAAGAAGTAGGGGGGCTCTCTCCCCCTCTTCCCCGGTGGCACCGTAACGCCGCCGGGGCCATCATCATGACGGCGATCTACTCCAACAACTCCGTCATCTTCACCAACACCTTCATCACCTTCCCTCATCTATCTACAGAGGTCAACTCTCCCACAACCCAATGTACCCTCTACTTGAACATGGTGCTTTATGCTTCATATTATTATCCAATGATGTGTTGCCATCCTATGATGTTTGAGTAGATTTTTGTTGTCCTATTGGTTGATTGATGATCATGATTGCTTTGAGTTGCATGTTTTGTTATTGGTGCTGCCCTATGGTGCCCTCCATGTCACGCAAGCGTGAGGGATCCTCGATGTAGGGTGTTGCAATGTGTTCATGATTTGCCTATGGTGGGTTGCTTGAGTGATAGAAGCACAAACCCGAGTAGGTGGGTTGTTGCATATGGGAGTAAAGAGGACTTGATACCTTATAATGTTATGGTTGGGTTTTACCTTAATGATCTTTAGTAGTTGCGGATGCTTTATAGAGTTCCAATCATAAGTGCGTATGATACAAGTAGAGAAGGTATGTTAGCTTATGCCTCTCCCTCATATAAAATTGCAATAATGAATACCAGTCTAGTCATCAATTGCTTAGGGACAATTCCGCAACTCCTACCACCACTTTTCCACACTCGTTAAACTAACTTAGTTATTTCTTTATATCAGAAGCCCCTAGTTTTATTTACATGTTCTTTATTATCTTGCAAACCTATCGTATCACACCTACAAAGTACTTCTAGTTTCATACTTGTTATAGGTAAAGCGAACGTTAAGCGTGCGTAGAGTTGTATCGGTGGTCGATAGAACTTGCGGGAATATTTGTTCTCGCTTTAGCTCCTCGTTGGGTTTGACACTCTTACTTATAGAGAATGGCTACAATTGATCCCATATACTTATGGGTTATCAAGACCTTTTTCTGGTGCCATTGCCCGGGAGCAATAACGTGGGGTGAATATTCTCGTGTGTGCTTGTTATCACTAAGTAGATTTTATTTGCTGTTCTAAGTTGTTCTCTATCTTTAGCTATGGATATGGAACACGAAATACCAAAACAATTAGGTGTACTTTCTACTCATGGAGATTGGGAACCTCCTAAAACCCTCGATGCTCGTTATGTGAAAGATATTGTGCACTACTTTAATAATCCTAAGAAAACCCCATTCAATTATATAATGGGAGACATGTTGGATCAACGTGAATACTTTAGGTATTATCGCTTGACTCAAAAAGGGAAACTGTTATGGGGTCAGATTTATATGTTGAAATGGTATGCTTGGAATCTATGCGAGAGATATGATTATACTTGTCGCTCTAGGATGAAGGCTCAACACCTTCGTTTTTCATGTAAATTTAATGATAATGAAACCTTGGATTCTTATGCTAATGGTATTTATGATTACTATGATGTGGAACGAATAGAAGAATTCGTTGGTTTTAAGGGTGCTTATGAAATTGAATCTTGTTTTGAGAAGTGTGAAAATTATGATGATGTTGTTTATAGACCTGAAATTTTTTCTATACTTAAATATTGATATGAGAATTATGAATCTAATTCCGATATTGATGCATTTATTGAGAGAATGTCTGCTGCCTTGGAGGAGACTAATATTTTGCAGGAATCTATGGAAGAAGAAATTGCTGAAACTGTGAGCTCATTAGATGAAAAAGATGAGGAGGAGAGCGAAGAACAAAAGGAGGAAGAGCGGACTAGCTACCTGTGCCCACCTTCTAATGAGAGTAACTGTTCAACTCATACATTGTTTAATTTCCCTTCGTGCTTACTGAAGAATGAATGCTATGTTGATTGCTATGATCCCTTGGATTCATTTGAAATATCCTTTTTTGATGAACTTGTATGCTTGTGGCCATGATGCCAATATGAAAGATGCTTATGGAGATGAACTTGCTGTAGTTCCTTATGTTAAGAATGAAATTGTTGCTATTGCACCCACGCATGATAGTCCTATTATCTTTTTGAATTCTCCCAAGTACACTATATTGGAGAAGTTTGCACTTATTAAGGATTATATAGATGGGTTGCCTTTTACTATTACACATGATGATTTTGATAGATATAATATGCATCTGCTTGCTGCTCCTACTTGCAATTATTATGAGAGAGGAACTACATCTCCACCTCTCTTTGTTTCCAATATGATAAAATTGCAAGAAACTGCTTATCCTATGTATTGGCCTTTACTTTGTGTGCATGAATTGTTCTTTTATGACATGCCGATGCATAGGAAGAGAGATACACTTTGTTGTCACATGATATATATAACTTTGTGCTCACTACTAAATTACAACTCATTGTTAATTAAAATTGGCTTTGATATACCTTGGGATCCGGGTGGATCCATTACATGAGCACTTTATGCCTAGCTTAATGGCTTTAAAGAAAAAGCTGCCAGAGAGACAACCCGGAAATTTTAGAGAGTCATTTTATTATGTTGCGTGATTTTATATAGTTTAAAAACAAAAAAAAAATAAAGTGGGGAACTTAAAACTTTTTCAGAAAGAAAAGTGAAAGTGAGAAAGATGAGCAACGTTGAAGTGGGGGCTAGCCTTGTACTTTATTCATGCCCATGGAAACTTTGCAAATATTGATTACAGAAACTTTTCAACAAAAATAATTATACCCTTGTATAAATCCATTGTATTATAAAAATAATGTGCCAACATTTGCCTTTAGGATAATTAGATTGCTTGTTTGGTGTGTGAAGTGCAAAAACAGAAACTTTGTCTGTACTGCGTGAATTTACATTTGTTAGTGCAATGTCAAAAGTTTTTGAAATTTCTACATAGTACTTCTATGAATTTTTTTATTTTGTCCTAATCTTTCAGAATTTTTAGAGTTACATAAGTATGGTGAATGTCCAGATTACTACAGACTGTCCTATTTTTGACGGATTCTGTTTTTGATGCATTGTTTTGCTCGTTTTGATGAAACTATCGATTGTATCGGTGGTATAAGCCATGAAAAAATTATAATACAGTAGATAAAATGCAAAAATAAAATATGAATTTGTTGGCAATAGTACATGAAGTTGTGATTTGACTTATTATACTAACGGATCTCACGAGGGTTTTGTTAAGTTTTGTGTGATTGAAGTTTTCAAGTTTTGGGTGAGATCATGATGGATGAAGGAATAAGGAGTGGAAAAGGACTAAGCTTGGGGATGCCCGAGGCACCCCAAGGTAATATTCAAGGACTCCCAAGAAACTAAGCTTGGGGATGCCCCGAAAAGCATCCCCTCTTTCTTCTAACAACCATCGGTAATTTTACTTGGAGCAATATTTTTATTTGTCACATGATATGCGTAAATCTTGGAGCGTCGTGTGCCTTTTATTTTATTTTTAAACATGCACCATGCTGGTATGAGTTAGTCCCTGGTCGATTTATAGAATGCTTCATGCACTTCACTTATATCTTTTGAATATGGCTTGTAGAATGCTTCTTGTGCTTCACTTATATCATTTGAAGTTTGGATTGCCTATTTCTCTACCCATAGAAAACCGCCATTTATAGAATGCTCTTATGCTTCACCTATATTTGTTAGAGCGTGGGCATATCTTTTGTAGAAAGAATTAAACTCTCATGCTTCACTTATATCTATTTAGAGAGTTAATAGGAGTTGGTTATTCACGTGGTTAGTTATTAAATCCTACATAAAACTTGTAGATCACTAAATAGGATATGTTTGATTCCTTGCACTAGTTTTGCGATATGAAGATGGTAATATAAGAGTCATGCTAGTGAGTAGTTGTGAATTGGAGAAATACATGTGTTGAAGTTTGAGATTCCCGTAGCATGCGTGTATGGTGAACCGTTATGTAACAAAGTCGGAGCATGATTTGTTTAATAATTGTCAACCTTTGTGTGAGGGTCAGGAGCATGCGATGGTTAACTCCTACCAACCTCTCCCCTAGGAGCATGCGTATAATGCTTTGTTTGATAACTAATAGACTTTTGCAATAAGTATGTGAGTTCTTTATGACTAATGTTGAGTCCATGGATGATACTCACTCTCACCCTTCCACCTTTGCTAGACTCTATAGTACCACACAACTTTCACTGGTGCATCAAACCCACCTTCCTCAAAACAGCCACCATATGTTTTCCTCATAACATCCACCATACCTAACTATTATGGCATTTCCATAGCCATTCCGAGATATATTTCCATGCAACTTCCATCGTTCCATTTAGTATGACATGCACCATCTTTTTCATATTGCCTTGCATGATCGTAACATAGCTTGCATGATGTTTTCATGGTTTGTCCTTTTCTTGATGTCATTTGCTAGGCTAGATCGTTGCACATCCCGGTATCCTACTGGAAGCATTCGTATAGAGTCATATTTTTGTTCTAGGTATCAAGTTGTAAGTAAATAAAAGTGTGATGATTTTCATTATTAGAGCATTGTCCCATGTGAGAAAAGGATGATGGAAGCTATGATTCCCTCATAAGTTGAGAGGAGTCTCCGGACTTTACCAAAAATAAAAGAGGCCAGCAAAGCCCAAATAAAAAAAAGAGGCCAAAGATGCCCACCAAAATAAAAAATAAAAAAATGAGAGAAAGAGAGAAGGGACAATGCTACTAACTTTTTCCACACTTGTGCTACAAAGTAGCACCATGATCTTCATGATAGAGAGTGTCCAATTTTGTCACTTTTATATAACTAGTGGAATTTTCATCATTTGCACGACCACTTAGTTTATTTTTGATCTTTCATACACTTATATCTCCAGGGGCATTCGTTGCATGGCAATCCCTACTCACTCACATTGATATCTATTGATGGGCATCTCCATAGCCCGTTGATACGCCTAGTTGATGTGAGACTATCTTCCCCTTTTTCCTCATCACCTCCACCATATTCTATTCCACCTATAATGTTATATCCATGTCTCACGCTCATGTATTGCATGAGAGTTGAAAAGTTTGAGAAGATAAAAAGTGCGAAACAATTGCTTGACTTGTCATCGGTGTTGTTCATGATTTAGATACTTTGTGTGGGGAAGATGGAGCATAGCCATACCATATGATTTTGTAGGGATAACTTTCTAAGGCCATGTTATTTTGAAAGGACACGATTGCATTGTTGGCGTGCTCGAAGTATTACTGTTTTTATGTCAATATGGACTATTGCTTTGAATCACTCGTATCTTAATATTCATGCCATGATTAGGTTATATGATCAAGATTATGCTAGGTAGCGTTCCATATCAAAAATTATCTTTTTTTATCATTTACCAACTCGAGGACGAGCAGGAATTAAGCTTGGGGATGCTGATACGTCTCTGTTGTATCTATAATTTTTGATTGTTTCATGCCAATATTCTACAACTTTCATATACTTTTGGCAACCTTTTATACTATTTTTGGGACTAACATATTGATCTAGTGCCCCGTGCTAGTTCATGTTTGTTGCATGTTTTTTGTTTCACAGAAAATCCATATCAAACGAATTCCAAATGGGATAAAAACTTATGGAGATTTTTTTTGGAATATATGTGAATTTTGAGAAGTGGAATCAACAGAAGGCAATGCCCGAGGGGCCCAGAAGACTGCTAGGCGCGCCCTGGGGGGTAGGGCGTGCCCAGAGGGCTTGTGGCCACCCCATAGGTCCGTTGGAGGTGTTCTTTGGCCTCAATAAATATATTTTTATAAGGAAACGCCTCTCAAAATTTCAGCCTAATCGGAGTTACGGATCTCTGGATATTTAAGAAACGGTGAAAAGCCAGAATCTGAGAGCGCAAAAACAGAAGGAAACAGAGAGAGAGATCCAATCTCGGAGGGGCTCTCGCCCCTCCGCCACATGCATGGAGGCCAAGGACCAGAGGGAAACCCTCCTCCCATCTAGGGAGGAGGTCAAGGAAGGATAATAAGGAGGGGGGCTCTCTCCCCCTCTCTCCCGGTGGCACCGGAACGGCGCCGGGGCCATCATCGTGATGGCGATCTACTCCAACAACTCCGTCATCTTCACCAACACTTCCATCACCTTCCCCCATCTATCTATAGCGGTCCACTCTCCCGCAACCCGCTGTACCCTCTACTTGAACATGGTGCTTTATGATTCAAATTATTATCCAATGATGTGTTGCCATCCTATGATGTCTGAGTAGATTTTTGTTGTCCTATTGGTTGATTGATGATCATGATTGGTTTGAGTTGCATGTTCTGTTATTGTGCTATCCTATGGTGCCCTCCGTATCGCGCAGCGTGTGGGATCCTTGCTATAGATTGTTGCAATGTGTTCATGATTTGCCTATGGTGGGTTGCTTGAGTGACAAAAGCATAAACCGGAGTTGGTGGGTTGTTGAATATGGGAGTAAAGAGGACTCGATACCTTATAATGCCATGGTTGGGTTTTACCTTAATTATCTTTAGTCATTGCGGATGCTTGCTAGAGTTTCAATCATAAGTGCATATGATACAAGTAGAGAAAGTATGTTAGCTTATGCCTCTCCCTCATATAAAATTGCAATAATGATTACCGATCTAGTTATCAATTGCCTAGATACAATTCCGCAACTCCTACCTCCACTTTTCCACACTCGTTAAACTAACTTAGTTGTTTCTTTATCTGAGCAACCCCTAGTTTTTATTTACGTGTTCTTTATTATCTTGCAAACTTATCCTATCACACCTATAAAGTACTTCTAGTTTCATACTTGTTGTAGGTAAAGCGAACGTTAAGCATGCGTAGAGTTGTATCGGTGGTCGATAGAAATTGAGGGAATATTTGTTCTACCTTTAGCTCCTCGTTGGGTTCGACACTCTTAATTATCGAGAAAGTCTACAATTTATCCCCTACACTTGTAGGTTATCAAGGATGAAAGCACGCTCGCGGGGGTTGTGGGAGGGTATTTTGGTGGGTCGGGGCGGTCAGAAATGGGTTTGGGATCGGTCCAGGCTCCCGCAAACCTCCCCACGTCTGTCTTAGGTTTGTAGAAGAAAACACGTCAGGTTTGTGGGTCCATCTTGGAGATGCCCTTAGTAACTCGTTATATGCATGTTTGTGCACGCTTAAAGTATGCTACACTTTCCACTTGTTTTTTCATTCTTGTTGTCGGCACCACATTAGAGTTGTTCGATTTCTCTTCCATCCTACCTCTCCTGATGGTCAGCTGGTGCCACATGCAACACCAGGGTCGTCGATCATCTCGCCGCAATCTTCGGATTCGTGCAACAACCCCTCGCAACAGTCGTTGTACACTTGCCACTGCCACCACCACTAAACAATCATCTCCACGCAACAACTAGCTTTTTATCGTCGGTGAGATCCATGGGGCGCAGCAACACACACGATGCATTGTGGCTTACCGCGGGTGAGATCCAGGAGTTGCAACACTACTCACGCACTTCATTGCAGCTCCAACACTGTTCGCAACATCACACCCATTGCGTTGCAACTCTAGCGCCGATGAGCAACACCACGGATGGCGTTAAAGCTTCCCGCCTATGTGACGGTTGCCGGACGTCTGCAACCCTTCCCCTTTTTTGCTTTCGGTTTGCCAAAATTTGAATGAGAGAACTACTCCATGGACTTTTTATGCATTCCAACATAAAGTGTCAAGACCAGTTGTCTAGATGTTTTGGTGCATAGCATTCGACTGGAAATGCCCTCACACGATGGAAACTTATGGACGCATTTGCTTGACTGCATACGACTCAACTAAGTTCGTGCGGTTCAAAAATGGACTATTTGGTACTCTACATTCATTGTTGGCTCGCATAACATGAACACTCGCCAGCCAGAGCTGCTAGGTACGACCGAATCAACTGTCTTTAACGAGCCAAGCTTAGTCGAGCCAGATCAAGCGCACGAGGTGGGTCTAGTTACACAAGAGAATGCAAGCGAGTATACAGCATGTACGTGGTTTGTTATGTTACCTTCATGAAACTCCTCTAATCTTACTTTTAGTCCATTTGGAACCATTAATTCATTGATTGTTTCTTTAAGAATATTGGAAAGGGTACTGCATGATTCATTTCACTAGATTATGTTTCATGAACAAGAACGATGTTTGATTTGAGATAAAATCTACATAAAAGAGAAGCACATCGATGTTATAGTTCCATTCAGACGACCGATTCATAGTTTCATTCGTCATAAATGTTAAATTTCTTCATATTTGAAACTATTTGGCAAAAGCTTGTACGGGACAGAGTGGAGTTGGAGACCGCCCCTCTCCCGTGTCGCCCCTCGGTGGTGACATAGGGGCGAAACCCTAGCGCCGCCCACCACCTCCCCTCTCCTTCCCCCGTCTCGCTGTTGCCTTAGGGGTCGTCGGTCAAGTCACGCGATCGCTGAGGAAGGTGGCGGTGGGGCTTATCTCCGCCCCTGGTGTGGGGGGCGTTGCATCTGGGATGGCAGCCACATCGGTGAGGGCAGCGCGTGGCTGACAGTAGGCGGCGTCTAACGGCACATGAAGACACATCCTTGGTCGCGCAGGCGACAAGGAGGCGGTGGCCAAGGGCTCGGTGCGGGAGCTGCCTCAGCCGGTTCCACGCGTCAGATCTGAAGACGATGACTTCTTCATGCGCGGCCCGACGAGCCCCATCTACTCGAGACTCCGGCTTCCTCTAGTTCGTCAGGCCTATAGGCCGGGTGGTGTGCTTAAGGATGAGGGAGCGGACCGGGGATACCCTTAGCCGACAGTGACGGCCACGACATTGACGGCACCACGAGCATGTTTTCCCTCTTGTGGGCGACACCAAGGTCCATCCCTTTCCCTCCCCCATGTGTCCTTGGTGAAAACCAGAAATCCTGCATTTGGGCGGCGATGGCGCTCCGGTGTTTTCACCTTCTTGAAGACGCCGCCTTTGGACAGTGGGGTGGCGGGCTCGGCACTGGTGTGGAGTTTTGGCCGCCATGGTGGTCGTTCTTCATGGGGCAGCACTCCAGCGGCAGGGGTGGTGGTCATTCTTTCCCAACATCTTCTTGGCCTTCGATTCGACAACTTGGGTCTTATGCACAATTTGTGTCGATTGCGAGTGGTGCCTGTGTGTGGTGGCTTTGCGAGGTGAGGCACTCGTTCCTGTCTACGTCCCATTAGGCCACCGGATGTGCCATGTCCATACGTGTTCGGCTGGAGCATCTACACCTTCCGACGGCGTAGCGCCCTACGGGCCAGGGCAAGAGGGAAGGGTATGCCCTCTTCAGAGACGGAATCCGAGGGCGTGTCAGCTGTGTGTGTTCTTAGACTCTTGACGGCAAACGGGCTTCGTCCGGTGCTCTATCACCCTCCATGGTTCCCCTCGTCTTCGGCATGTTTGCGGCGACGGCTTATTAGATGTTTTCTTATGTGTCCTGTATCTTGAGCTGTTTTGTTGCTCTGTTCATTTTCGGTTTTGTGTTGTTTTTGTAGCCTATTGATCTGCAAGGGTGTCATTGATTTAACGCCAGACCTCGGCCTTTTATCTAAAAAAGCTTGTACTGGACAAACCTGAGGGACCAGCCACCAGCATCCATACAATACGTCCTCGTAGTGCCCTCTACCACGGCAGCCTGTAGACATTTTGTATTTTTGTAGCCAGAAGGAGAGAAAAACCAGAAGATATGATTCTTCTCCCCACTTTTGGCCGGTGGACGGCGACTCGGCGAGATCAATTGAAAGAAAGAGGAACGATATGGTGGCGTGGCGGATGCTCTGACGACATAACGAAATATTTTTTCACAAACTACTTTAATTAACGAGTTTTGAATGATATCTTGCTGCGATTCAAAAAGCTTTTATGTAATTTTTTGTTGATAGCTTATCAAGGTGACCATTTGGTTGCATGTATTAATATTCGTGCTATAGTATCATACGGTGACGTTTTTTATGGGTGAAAGAAATTTGTGAGGGGTTGATGTTTTATAGGCCAGTTGCTGCGGACTAATTTGAAAAACCGTTGGCCCGATCAAAATCGCAAACCAATCCAAAATTGAATAACTCATTCCAATGAAAAAAGCTGTAAAATTAAGAGGCATAGAGAATTAAAATAATTAAATAAGAAAGCTCGTTAAGAAATTGTTGATCCGATCAAAATCGGGTGACCAAAATTTAAATTGAAGCCTAGGTTAATTGTGAAGATTTAAAAATTAGAAATCATAATGTAATTTATCAAAAAAATGAATAAAATGATTTAAGAAAAATTGTTCACCCGGTCAAAATCAGATGATCAAATTCTAATTAGAGACCTCAATTGATTGTGAGGCCTTCAATCTTAGAAAGATTAGTTATATACTCCCTCCGTCCGAAAATATTTTTCCTAGAAATGAATAAATTGAATGTATGTATAACTAAAATAAGTCTAGATACATCCATTTTTAGAACAAGTATTCCAGCCGGAGGGAGTAGTATTTTTATGTTATCTTGCTAAGGGCATGTACAATATTGCTATCTTAAAAGTGCAACGTAGGATAAATGATGAGATGGAGGAGAGAAAACTAATAAAAAAATCTTTGCCTTCTCCTATTTAAGAGAAGACAAGAGGTAATTTCTTAACACAATATGTCTCACCATGATTTTAGGAATAGCTAGTTATTGAAGATAAAACTAAGAGATGACCCATTGTAGACTCTTTTTTTTATCATCTCTAAGTTACATGCAAGATTTAAAATAAGACTATCTTATCATCCATTATACATGCCCTTACGCTAAATTAAGCGGCCCGACTGGCCTAACCAAGGCATGCTGGCGTTTTGTCAACCGAATGAAAGCGTCCATGCCCCGTTGAACACACACAGACCGAGTCAAGGTGTGATGCCCACGTGCGGCATGGGGAGCTGCTACCACGAATTGGAAAATAACGTATGTGTATTAAAAAAAAGTTCCCGGATACAAAAAATGTTTGCTAAATAAAAAAATACCTACTATGAAATTTTAAAAAATGTTCATGAATTTAAAACTGCTTCTCCAAATTCACAAATTATTCATGAATTGCAAAAATATTCGCAAAGTAGAAAACTGTATGTAAATTTTAAACTAGTGAGTATTTTTAAAATTGGGATACATTTTTAAAATTTGCGAATACTAATGAATGTACCGAAATATTTATGAATTTACAAACGATAAAGGACCCTGGTAAGTATTTGACGTGTGACACGGGCACATGACAACTCCGATATTTTTTATGAAAAATTTAGTGAAGGGAGGATGACACTTTTAATTCTCAAGCATGACAACATTAGTGCTTCAATTTATTTTTGATAGAAACTTGTCGTCTGTCACTGAAATTTACCATCATTGTGTGACTGAAAGTGCCATTGAAAGACATTAGGACTGGAGGCGGTAGGTAGGCGATCGGAATTTTGATTAAGGAACACTCTTTATAAAGGTCACTGCCACCTTTATAGATTGCGACAAGTGGCGCACTGTATATGTGCCATGACGCAACTTGAAAGTTTTTCTTTTTCTTCGTAGATTCATTTATTCAAAACATTTTATCTCTAAAATTGTGCGTCCAAATCTCGACGTGTTGAAATCTTCAAAACTAGATCCCATGTTGATAGGTTCTATGAACTTTCTTTCACGAAAAAACCGAACCGGGAGCACATTTTGTTCCCTTTTCGAAAGAGGCACGACTGTGTCTCTCGCGCAAGCAAATCCGTACCTCCACAAGAAGCACGGCTGTGCCTCTCACGAAAACAAATCCGTGCCTCTCGCGGAAGGACACAAAATGTGTTTTTTTCATTTTTGAGAGGCACGGCCTTGCCTCTCCCGAAAGCAAATTCCTTCCTCCATGGAACAAAAAAAAGAAAATGTTTCCATGCCTCTAGAAAATGTTAGAAACATGTTTTTCCATTTTCGAGACACACACGAAGAAAAATGTGTTTGTCTAAAAGCTAAGAGAAAACAGTGAAACAAAAAAAATGAGAAAACAAACCATATAAAAAGACGAAAACATGTGTGAAAAAATAAAAATAAAAGACAAATCAAAGGGAGCATATTGAGCGTGACACATGGCGGCTCTTAGCCCATCCAAGGTGACCCTTGGGAGGATTCCGAAGGATCACTCGTTAATTAGACGCTCGATGCATGTGATATGTCACGGGGGCTATATCCTTCTAATTTTATATGTTAGCATAGCTAATAGCCCGGCCCAGGTTCACTCTTTTTTTTGTTTGCTCGCTTTCTCGGGGGATGACATCCACTCGCTAGTTAGGGGTAAGTTTGGCCGATATCTTTCTTCTTTTGATATATGGTTTGAAAAAATTTGAATAAATGATCAACATTTTTCAACTACAAGTTGAACATACTTATTAATGGCAATAAACATTTATTAAACTATACAAACATTTCTTAACATTTGTATAGATATTTAAAAACTAGCGGAGATATTTGAAGACACATGAATATTGTTTTTGAAATGTCATGTACATATTTACTGGCAATATTTATAGTTTACCAATGCAAACATTTTTTATTTTATAAACAATTCTTGCGTACACGTTGAACATTTTTCGAATACCTGATTCACAATTTTTAAAAATCTATAGTTTCACGTCAACTTTGTATACACATTTTTACATAACACTAGCAAAGTGCCCATGTGTTGCTACGGAACGATAACAAAGGGGATAAGATACAATTGGCTTAGTAGATCATCAAAAGATGATGATGTCTTATGGATATTGCATAGTTTATGCTTAAAAAGGGAGCAAAAATATAACGAAAGGTCATGTTGTAGTCATTGATGCTTTTTAAGCGACCACTATAGGTACCACATGTGTTTACAAGTGCAATAGTTTATTTGTATGGTCCCACTTGTGAAGTCACCATCAACTCTAACCTTATAACTAGGAAAGATATACACTACTAACATTTTTCTATACAAGTATAAAAAGTGTCAAAGATGACTCATATTTTTGAGAACTTATATTTTTATGTCTACATTTGCATACACATTGTACATTTTTGTGTACTTCAGAAAAAAATAGACAACTTTATTGTTTCTCAAATATATGATTAATATGTATTCATATATATGTTATTTTGATGTCTACTCTTTTTTGTACACACTGTATAATTGTCTTATACATTGGAAACATTTTTCTAAACATGTTTAACTTTTTCAAACTTGTATGTAAGGTTATTTTAAAGTGGTTAGTATTTTATATTTAGATACTTTTTAAAATTTGCGAATACTAATGAATTTATAAAATGTTGATGAATTTACAAAAGATAAGTACCTGACGTGTGGTATCAGCACATGACAACTCTAAATAATTTTTCTTATAAGTTTAGTGACGGAAGGATGATAAGTTTAATTGTCAAGCATGATAATTTTCATGTTTCAAATTATTCTTGACAGAAACCTGCCACGTGTCACTTGAATTTGCCATCATTGCGTGACTAAAATTGCCATCAAAAGACATCAGGCTTTTAGTGCCACAGACCTGACATGTAAAGCTTATCATTCGGAAACATAAAAGAAGAATGCAAAACAAAACGACTACACTACAAGAAATATGTCAACTTGTGACCTTTTGTCAGTGACCCTAGAAGAAATGGTTGTAAATCTACGACCATTTGAGACCAATTGGTCGTAAGCTGTTCGAAGGTCTCCAAACGCTCAACTATAACGACCATTTTCGTCAGAAAGGTCATAATTTCCTTACACGAAATGGTCGTAAAGCAGACAACACTGGTCCGCTGCCTTATTTCTAGCTGATCGTGACCAATACAGATGGTCATAACCTTGCAAATTGTGGTAGGTTGCGATGACTAGGCGCCATCTCATCAGTTTTGCCTATGTGTCATTTCCATGTGTCAATTTTTTCCCTATGTTGTGAAGCAACCTATATTTTTGTTATTCCCAAAATTTCCAAAAAATTCTCATAAATTCTTTGGATTATATATTCGTCAAATATGTCAAAAACCTTCCTTGCCTGGTTCTAAAATAATTCAACAATATTCATTTTCCTATTGTGTTCACATTAACACTTTGGGAAGGAAGTGATATTTATAAATTGTTGATTGCCCTCAAAAATTTTGGGCACTCTTTCCTATCCAAATCATTGCCTCATAACAAAATTCAGCTCCATTTGCCCAGTAAATCTTCCTCGGCAAATTTTCAAAGTTTTTGTTCACCTAGAAGGTTTGCGAAGGAAGTACTAGCTATGCATATCCTAATGAGTTGAATTTTTTCAACATCTTCTATGTTCCCATATCATAGCTCTCCAAAAAACATTAGCCCCATCTAACAATCCATGAGAGCTCACCATCCACTCTTTGTTTCTAGTAATATTTTCAGTTTGTGAAGCAACTATATTTTATATTGCTTTATTATTGCTGCAAATTTACCAGGACATGACCATGCCCATAGACCTCCCTCCACCAAATTTTAGCTCAGTTAATTTAACCACTTTCCCTCAATATTTTCCCCAATTTTCCGTTCACTAAGGGCATTGTGAAGGAAGTACCATTTTTATATATCCAAATGGCATGAAATTTATACAGTGACTTCATATGCCCACATTATCACCCTCCTCCAAATTGCAGCTCAATCAAATCAACTATGTGAGCCCAGGTTCAATTTCTATTTTATGGCCAGATTGGCACATTGCAAAGCAAGTGCTATCTAGACCCCTCCTATTACCCTTAAACTTTTTGGGCACTCTTACATACCCAAATAATTTCCACATGATAATATTCAGCTCAATTTTCCTCGTAAATCTTCCTTAGAAAATTTCCAAAGTTTCTATCGAGAGAGAAGCTTTGTGAAGCAACTATATTTTATATTGCTTAATTATTTCTAAAAATTTACCAAGGCATGACCATACCTATGTAACTTACCTAAACCAAATTTGAGATCATTTCATTTATCCAGTTTCTCTCACTTATGTTCCCAAGTTTCTGTCCAGAGAAGAGCATTGTGAAGGAAGTACCACTTTGGCATGTTCAAATGATATTAGTTTTCTACAGTGCTTTCCTATGCCTAAATAACCATCCTCCACCAAATTTCAGCTCAATCCATTCATTATTTTGAGCCCAGCTTCAACGTTCATATTTTTGTCCAGTGTGGTACTTTGCAAAGCAAGTACCACCTAGGCTCCTCCATTTGATTTGAAATTTTGTGAAGACAGTCTTCTTAGTAGATGATCATCCTCAGCAAAAACTCATGCCCATTGTCCATGTGTATTTCCTGTACAGCTTATCAAACACTTGCTTGCTATTTCATGTTTGAGCATAGTTCGATCTCCTCGTGAGAATCTTCTGTTGTCATTCTCTTCCTAGAACCTACCAGGGGAGTGCCCAACCCACTAGACATGCCTAGGCTGCCCAGAATCCATGGCAACGCCACGGTCACATGGTGACCACGCGGCGGGCATGCGAGTTTACGCGCTCTGGAGTTGGGGCAATCAGCCACTATCCAAACCTCGACATATCGCCACCAAACAATGTATTTTCGATTAAATAGATACTTATATAACTATAAATGATCTTTGAAAAAAATAAAGAGCAAACTATAAGACAACTGCAGTTCAAATTTGACCCGCTTCCAACTGAATCGGTAGAGTTTTGTCTTTTTCACTAGAGGTGGATCGAAAGCTTTTGGAACCCAATTTTTTTTGCCATTCGCACATTAAATATGGACTAATATGTTATAAAAATGATTTTGTCCAATTTTGCAACGAATATTTGGTAGGTCCTTCACAAAAAACTCATTTTCGGCACTTGAAAAAAGGAAAATGATTTTTTTGTGCAAAGAAAATGAAAACTCCCTTCGGCAACATTGTTTGCCATTTCAACATGCACCCTGGTGCACAATATGATATCATTTGAACAAACTATGCCATGAATGTGGCCATAAGATTGATCATTTGGCTTGAAAGCCATGAATCTTCACACATGATGGCTCATTTCTAAGAACACTTTTTAAAAATAATTGCCATATTACAAGTTTATTATTTTCCTGGTAACTTGGTCACATATGATGACACAACGCCAAGGTTTTGCATTTTTTTGATTTTTTTTAATTATTTATGCCCATTTCAAAATGTGATCAAAACGGCGGGCATGATCGTTCATAGCTAGGGGTTGAATCTTGACATAATTTTGGGCACTCAAAAAAAGGAAAATGATTTTTTTGTGCAAAGAAAATGAAAACTCCCTTAGGCAACATTGTTTGCCATTTCAACATGCACCCTTGTGCACAATAATAACACAATGCGAATGTTTTCCAATTTTTTGATTTTTTTTGAATTTTTCATGCCTGTTCCAAAATGTAGTCAAAACAGCGGGCATGACCATTCCTAGATAGTGGTTGAATTTTGCAAAAAAAAATTGATGTTTCTTTGATTAAATAGATACTTATGTACCTAGAAACGATTTTTGGAGAAAATAAAGAGCAAACTATGAGGCAGTTGCAATTCAAATTTGACCCGCTTCCAGCTAAATCGGCGAAACTTTGTCTTTTTCACGAGAGGTGGATCAAAACTTTTGACACCCAACCATTTGGTCAATTTTACATTAAATATGTCCTAAAGTATTATAAAATTGATTTGGTCCAAATTAGCAACAAATGTTTGCTAGTTCCTTCACAAAAAACTCATTTTTGACACTTGGAAAATGGACGGGAGGTGGACAAAAAACTTTTAAGAAGGTACCATTTGGTCAATTTGTACATAAAATACGTTCAGATATTTTTTTAAATTGTTGCGGTCCAATTTTGTAACTAATATTTGGTAGGTTCTTCACATAGGTGAAAACAAACTAGAGAAACAAAAAAACACATTTACATAAGCTTAATTCTCATTGGTGGAGATGTTTGTGTCATGGATTGATGACATGGCACACATCCATCCATCCATCCATCCACATCCCAAACCCTAACTCCCCTCCTCCCGTCGGTCCCCTCTCCCCTCTCCCCCGATTCAGATCAGATCCCACCTCCCTCCCCACAACTCCTCGGTGCCCACCTCCACCCCGACCCCCATCTTCTCGCCGCCACCACCTCCTCCTCCCCACCTCCACCCCGACCTCCTTCGCATGCCCGGCGGTTGACCTCCTTCCCTCCTCCTCCCCTCCTCCCACAACTCATCACTGGACCTCCACCTCCCCTCCTCCTACCTCACAACTCCATCAGCTGCCAGATCCACCGGATCCCCCAACCAACCACCCCTCTTGCAATCCAAATCTCTCTCTCTCGTGCGACCATTCCGGCCATGACCAATGGCCGCTAATTTCGATGATGTCGGACACCGTGCAGCACTCTCACGGTGGATCCACTACTCCCTGTCTTCGTTGCTCTCCCGCGGCCCCTATCCCATGGCTAGGGTTTCGGCCACAGCATCGCATTCATCGTCGGCGCGCCTTCGAGGGCTCCTCCCTATCGCACACTGCACCCTCTCGTCCGCCTGGATGGCGCCCCTTGGTCGGTATGCTCACGTGCGTTGGGCTCAAAGGCAGCGACCGCGGCCTCCTCTGCCCTGTCCTCAGCGCAATCGTGCATCCTGCGGAAGTCTCCTCCGCTGCACCACGGTGGCGGCTAACCTGCATCGTGACTGCTGCATCGTCTATAAGCCTCTTCGGTGAGCTGCATCTTTCCTCTGCACAGAGCCCGTGACTGGGTCATACTCTGTTACAGCTAGATTACTATCTTGTACGGGCCTCAAGAATGGACTACATGTGCAAAGAGTGAGCATACTAATTCTTATGATACTGTCATAGATACTTGCGTTCATGTGCTACGATTTTACTATCTGAAAGTAAAATAAGATAAATGGAATTGATTGTAGTAAAAATATATGCACCGTACACCCAATTCATTGCATATGACGAGTTGACCTGGTCTCCTTAGCTAGTTATCATGCACCTTCTCCTTTCCTTGATCTGCTCTTAATCGCTAGTGTACTTCTTCCTTGTTTTTATCTTCTAAATCAGATGCAAGTCCTACCGCTTGTTGTTCCTCCTCTACAACCAGTATGTGGACTAACAAAGCTAAGGAAAGATGGAATCCGTATGACAGGATGGAAGAAGTAAAATGAATAGATGAAGCATTAATTCGAACAAATTCTTGTATGCAATATAAACTAAATTTGCTAGGATGGAAGAAGTATGCTAGTCTGAAGGGTCGATAACTCATATATGTTTCTGAATTTGTTTTTTCATATGTTTGTGGTTCTGAATGTATTAAATTAATTGATATATAAAATCAACAAGTGTTAAATATTTCAGTTTCACCATATTCAGTTATCCTCTTTGATACCTTCATGTGTGTTCAGGGTCAAAGTTCGTGTTGTCATTGGCAGCAAATGTTCAGCCTAGCTAGAGTAGAGGTGTATAGTGTGATGACAACAAAAGGTATCCAACTAGCTAGTACACAGTCTAGAAACAACTATATGTAAAATGACATCTGCTATTCCTTTTATTCGTACAATCTGCTATGCTTTTTATTCATGCATGTGCTAAAGCATAAGCTTAGTGTATTATGAATGTACAATCTGCTATTCTTTTGCTCTCATTCGAGTTTAAGTATTAGCAGATTCCACTAAGTGTCTATGTATGTGGATCATAAGTCGGAACATTCTAGTTTTGCCTCATTCTAATGTGTATTTGTCGTGTGTGTGGTTATACATGTTTGTGTTGTGTGTCTAGGTTGTTCTGATACATGATAGCACTGTTTGGTGTATCAATTTGTTGTTAATGGAAATGTTAAGAAAGCATGAAATTTCTGTCCATGGAGAAGGCTTCATATGCGGTATGAATTTTTTTTCCACTAATGTTATATGAAGTCCTTTTGATTCTTGATTTCTAGCATACACATGTAACCTGATTGGTGATGTTTCTGTAGATATGATGTAGGTTCAGTCCTTACCATTTTTTATGTGATGCATGTTACCTTTGTTTAAAGTATGTACATATTATGATGTGATGTGATGCATGTTACCCGATGTAGATATGATGTAGATTTAAAGTATGAAGGCTATGAGAATGGTTATGTATCCAGCATGATGTCAAGTAGTGAAATAGTGATACATTGTGAAGGGAACAAAGATCCTTGCATTTCTGTTTTTAGTATTAGTATGTACACTTATCTTAGTAACATATCGCATAACTTAAACAACCATTGGAACGAGCCCGTCTTCGTTCAGCAATTGAATCAACTTAAAAAATCTTACCTAGTTGCCAGCTTCAATGGCCACGAATTACTGGATGGGTGTTGCCTTATCTTTTTTGTGTTTCAATAAGAAGCCTTGTAAAATGACATTTGCTTCTATTAATCATTTGTTTGTTCTATTGTAGTTGAGAGAACTGGAAAGAGGTGTTGCAGGTTTAGTATGAATGGCTTAATCCATTGGATGGCCTCTGGCTAGTTCAGTTGGTATCTAGACTAGAATAAATTATTTTTCCATTTTTCTTTCCTTGCTAGACATGTCATGGTACAAGTGTTGATGTTGCTGTTTACTACTCCCACCATAAAGAAATATAAGAGCGTTTAGATCACTACTTTAGTGATCTAAATTCTCTTATATTTCTTTATAGAGAGAGTACATGGTATTATTGTTAGCTATATATACACCTGCTATTGATTGATGCACTTGTGGTTAGGATTCTACTCCTCGAAGTGATGCTTTTGCATTGCTTTCCTTCCTCACGCACCTGCAGACTTTATGCTATTCCCTTTTCGATTTGACCTCAAAATTTCTGACTCCTCCTATCCATGTGCAACAGCGATGCTTTGGATTTCATCCGTGCAACCGAGGACAAGCGCTTCATGTCCAACCAAGGTGCATGGTGGTCGTAAGCGACTAACGGCTACACAACCCCCACTGTGAGCTCCTCCCTTTCCTCTGCTACAACCATGCTCTATTAGGATGTGGTTGAAACCATTGGATGGCCTTCCTCGACATGTTTTGCTGCTATCTAAAATTAGTACTTGTCCCATTTTTTGTTTCCTTGTTGGACATGTTATGGTTCAAGGGTTGATGATGTCTTGTAGATAGTTTGCTAGCTATATACCTGCTTCTGATTGATGCTCTTGTGGTTAGCATTATACTCCTGGAATCATATTATACTATATCTAGTGTTCTTCTAGTTCTGTGAAGATGCATCATGAACATCTAGTGTTCTGGTATAATTGGTCTCTTAAATATCTAGGTCTTTGAATCTGGCTGAATCTGTTGCTTTATTATATATTTGGTCCATAAATCTACATTTCTATGAAATATCTTTAAATATATAATTTTTCAATAGTTTGTACACTAAACCTGGAGGTTTGCAAATCTGCTCCAGGATTAATAGCTACTCTAATGCGGGTAGCCTACGTGTTCACTCTTTTACAGTAGCTCCAGGTCTATGAAATTTGAAGTTCGAAGCCGGATAGCCCTACTCAGCAAAGAGTCGTCTCTTTTGTTTGACTGTGAATATTGTAATATTGTAATAGTAGGCATATTTGGGTTGTAATAGACTATTTACAGATTGTAGTAGACTTAGTTAGTTTTATTTGATGAACTACATTTGTACTGTTTCGTTTGAAATATTGATTTGTATGTGATTTTGAAAACGTGTGGAATGGAAACCTGACCTGTGAGACCCACTTATGAAAATAATCTGAGCAGTTTTGAAATTTCTGTCAAGTGGGCCCAATGTGTGAGATGATGACAAGTGGCACCCATTTAATTGGTGGGACCAGCTCCAAAATATAATGGCCCAAACAATGTTAAAGGGCTAATGCCCAGAAATAAATAAAAGGCCAAATTGTTGGGCTGGACCCATGTAGATGACCAAAATTGATAGGAAAAAGCAATAAATGGGCTAAATTAATGGGCTTGGCCCATATAGACACCAAATTGGACTGGGCCGATTCTTATCAATGACCTTTTTATTTGGTCGTAAATTTGTCGGGTCAGCTTGCCACATTTGATCCGCCGTGGTGTGGGCAAAACTTCTAATGACCAAAAAGATTGGTCGTAGAACCCATGAACTTTTTTGGTCGTAAACGTCTATGACCATTCCAGAAGGAAGGTCGTTAATTTCCATTAACGACGCTCAGCTTTTGTTCATCTATTTTTGGTCATAAAAAGGTCGTAAATGAGAAACAATGACCATTCGGTGACCAATATTGATGGTCACAAGTTAGCATATTTCTTGTAGTGCTAATGGATAGAAGAAGAGACGATAAAACAAAAATAAAAACCAGACAAGAAGACCAGATAAGACAGAGAACCAAAATAAAACAAAGAAAAAGAACCATCCCGGAAGTTTTCCAAAATGAGTCAAGTGCTCAAGTCGGGTGCACTTTCCCGCTAATGGGTAGCCCATTGGAGGCGGTCGGTAGGCGACCAAAATCACCAATTAAGAACTCTTTGTAAAGGCCACTCCCATCTTTCAAGATTGCGATAAGTGGGGCACTGCATATGCATCATGGCGCAACCTGAGAGTTTTTCTTGTTTTTCATAGATTCGTTTATTCAAAACATTTTATCTCTTAAACTGTGTATCCAAATCTTGAACTGTTTTAAATGCTAGATTCCTCATGTCAAGATCTTCATAATAGATCCCATGTTGATAAGTTTTGATGAACTTTTTTCACAAAAAAACGGACGAACAAACCGAAGCAAAATATGTAGTTTTTCTAGTAAGATCTCTAAAAAGTTTATATTTAGGAGCGGAGGGAGTACATACTAAGCTGTCAGCAGAAAAACTTGTTGGTTGACTGGAATCAACCACATTTCAATGGCACCAACTTCAACGGGTGGCAACATGAACTCGCTATAAGCTATGTTTATAGGGTACCACAAGCAACCGCCAAGCAATCTGTCACAAAAACAAGTCTGCCAGCTAGGCATGCGAGTAACATTTGTGTCGGTAACATGGAATGCTTGTGTGTAAATGTAAATCATGAAAAATGGTTCTTGGTATCTTGAGAAAAAATATGTACAAGAGAGAGAGAGAGAGTAATTCACATAGTGGATACAAAATACCTATTAATGTTGCACGTGAGTTGAGTCAACCTGCTCTAAGATCTTCTAATTTGTTCTTTGAAGGTGGCCTTGGAGTTTTTTTTGAACACGAGTGGCCTTGGAGTATAGTGTTGTATATTCATGAAGTGATTGTGTTGCTATGTTTTGTCAGGATTAAGATGCTTGAACATGTAAGCAGTACCTTATCGAGCAATAGAGAACTTTCCATACTGACTACGTTCTACCATTTGGGCAAGACACATCATCAAAAAGTGTCAAAGGCTAGCTATCAAACCAAATTTGAATCTGCTAATTATACTACTACTGCCACAACTAACCAAGGTTAGAGCATAAGGACATGGCCGACGCATAGTTTAAGGATGATTCTTCGCATGCCATGTAGGATCAGATGTAGGGTCAGTATGTTGAGGAGCAACTTTTTGTGCTTTTTGTCGAGGTACAGATACCCCGAACATGCCCCTCAAAGGATTGCTTTCCATAGTAACAAGTGACAGTAAATTTCAGCTCACTCTATAAATTTTTCCTTACAAGATTCCACTTATCAAAGGCGCTTTACTCCCCAGCAACGACGCCAGAAAAGAGACTTGATGACCCACAAGTAAAGGGGGTGTATCATAGTCCTTTCGATAAGTAAGAGTGTCGAACCCAACGAAGAGCAAAAGGAAATTACAAGTGGTTTTCAGTAAGGTATTCTCTGCAAGCACTGAAATTATTGGTAACAGATAGTTTTGTGATAAGGTAATTTGTAACGTGTAACAAGTAACATGTGTAGTAAAGCTGCAGCAAGGTATCCCAATCCTTTTTGTTGCAAAGGACAGGCCTAGACAAACTCTTATATTAAGTGAAGCGCTCCCGAGGACACTGGGAATTTCTATCAACCTAGTTTTCATCATGCTCATTTGATTCGCGTTCGTTACTTTGATAGTTTGATATGTGGGTGGACCGGTGCTTGTGTGCTGCCCTTACTTGGAAAAACCTCCCACTTATGATTAACCTCTCTCAAAAGAATTCGCAACTATGAAATAAGAATTAAGATAAATCTAACAATAGCATAAAACATATGGATCCAAATCAGCCCCTGACGAAGCAACGCATAAACAAGGGTTTAAGCTTCTATCACTCTAGCAACCCATCATCTACTTATTACTTCCCAATGCCTTTCCCTAGTCCCAAATAATGGTGAAGTGTTATGTAGTCGAAGTTCACATAACACCACTAGAGGAGAGACAACATACATCTCATCAAAATATCGAACGAATACCAAATTCACATGATTACTTATAATAAGACTTATCCCATGTCCTCAGGAACAAACATAACTACTCGCAAAACATGTTCATGTTCATAATCAGAGGAGTATTAATTATCATAAAGGATCTGAAGATATGATATTCCACCAAGTAAACCAACTAGCATCAACGACAAGGAGTAATCAACACTAGCAAGCCACAGGTACCAATCTGAGGTTTGAGACAAAGATTGGATACAAGAGATGAACTAGCACTAGTGCAGAACAGGCCTATAGTCCCGAGCCGGATGGATCTTTAGTACCGGTTCCCCAACCGGTACTAACGGGTCGGGACTAAAGGTCCAGACCTTTAGTACCGGTTGGTGCACGAACCGGTACTAAAGGCCCTCCACGTGGCTGCCTGCATGGACTGGTGGTGGAAGACCTTTAGTACCGGTTGGTGATACCAACCGGTACTAAGTCTTCTATTTTTTTTGTTTTAGCTTTTAATCAGGTTTTAATTTTACTCTCTATTTTTTGTGTTTTCCGTTCATTTCAAATTTATTTTACGGTGCTACATACTATAAACAGTACACAAGTTCGTGCATATATATATGTAATATAATATACAATATCTCATACACAATATATATATATAGAAATGGAATTACACATCCATATAAATTCGGTACTTATAATTAACTTAAGGCCCAAAACCCGGCCGGGACTAGCTAGCTAGTGCTCCGGATGAAATCTCAGTTCTCTACTACTGATTTGCTAGCATTATTGAGACGGCGGTAAGGAATAGTGCTCTCCGTTTACATGAATGACATGTTGAAGAAGAAATGCCGCAAATTCCTCTTGAAGTGCTACAAAGCGTTTCTCGGGTGAGAGCTTCGACATCATCTGCCAAACCTGGAGTTGTCTTTCACGTGCTCCTCTACGACGTATATGACTTTCGGTCTGGATGCGAATGTTCTCGCAGAGGAAATATCCACATAAATTTGTCCCCTGTGGCTGCTTTGCGCACTTTGCAAAATAATAGAATTGAATAAGATAATTAATAATCAAGCATGATAATGGTATTGAAAATAGAATTAATGAGATGCGCGGACCTAATAGTACTACTTAATTACCTGCATCTTTTTCCACTTCAGCTTCGGTTTCCATTAACGACCGTGATGGTTTTTTTTATCATCTTTTTCCAAACACAACCCAACAAAGAAAAAGAACGAAAGAGTTATTATAATTACTTTTGATATCAGGAAATAATGAAAGAAAGCGAGGTCGATAAAGATTGAAATTACCGTTCTATCATAAAATACAAGTCCACGTATGATTGTTCTGGTGTATCTAGTGAGTCGTACACTTGAACAAGTCCATTCGCGAGGATAATATATAAGAGGATATAGTGGTCTCTGCGTAGAAGTTTATATAATTAAGCAGGCATGCGCATATAACTCATCAACTACACTTGCCAGTGAGCTAGTAAGCAAAAATAGAATTTGTAGTATACAAGAGAGTAAACACTCACCCCATGTTGTAAGGAAATATTATAGTAGATTTGATATTCATTATTGCCTCTAGAAAATTTTCCAAGAGACCTTCTATGTCCTTGCCATAATGTTTTACCACATGACCATTAACGGTACTTGGGTCGATGAACCCAATGTCATCGATTCCCTCTTGTTTCAATTCCCACATCTTCAATCTGCATAATAGCGTAGAAAAGAACATATATAGTGAGGATAAGCCAATGAATGATATCTTAGCTAAAGACTTAAATTACTAAAGATATAAATCACTTACAAACAATAGCAAGTGATGAGAGTTTTGTCGATAGAGTCCATGTGGTATAACTGGAAAAGTTCTAAGAATTCAAGACATATGTCACATGCATTGACGTAATGCTCTTTCCTTACTTTGACCATGACCACCGTTCCCCTCACTTTGCTTCACGCATGTACCAATCATGCAACCGTCGCATCGTAGTTGGTAGTTCCTTGTATTTCTCGGGTGTGACAAGTGGTTTTTCGATGGCATATTGCATTGTGTAATCAGTTGCATTGTACCCATGGATTTTCTCGGTGCCAAGGATTTGGTCAAGAGTGAGACCTGCAGCCTTTAGTACTTCGAGGTCGATTGGGTTGTCTTGCACGTCGACTGGTTGGATCGGTTGCTTGCTTGGATTGGTACTCACCTTGAGCGGAGAGATCGATTGCTTCGATTGTTCTCCGAGCTGGGGAACTGTTTTCCCGCTAGTTGATGTCGTACTTCCCGACTTCTTCCTTGGGCTAGGCCAACTTCTCTGCTCACTTGCCTTCTGAATCTGTCGCTCATAGTCTATCGGCATACGCTCGACATATGCCGGGGGTCGATCAATAAAGTGTTCCATGAAGTGCTCTTGGACTTCCTTGGGTATTACCTCCTTTGGCGGCACGGTCTTCTTCGCAAAAAAGGCTTTCACTTGGAGATCGCATTCAATTTTATTTTCCTCCGGTGTCATGTCATAAGGCAGCTTCCTTTTGGTCGGAAGCTCGGGTTTCTTCTTTGCTTTCTTCCAAAGAGGACTGCTGGTGGCCTTCCTCTTTTGGGACCGCTGTCGGCGGGATCGCTGCCGGGGTGGAGTCTGCTCACACGGCGGAGATCGATATCGATGATGATATGGACTCGCGTCGTGCTCCGTCCCGAGGTTTGGAGGACTGCTCATGGCGAGGTGGGGAGGACTGCTGGCGAGGTGGGACGCCTCTCGAGGTGGGGACGACTGTGGGGGAGCTCGAGGTGGGGAGGACTGCTGGCGAGGTGACTGCTGCCGAGGTGGGGAGGACTGCTGGCTCGGTGGGGAGGACTGCTGGCGCTGCGATGCCTCTGGCTGGGATCCCTCGCGCTGGACATCGATACTCGGAGGAGCCGGTGGCCTTAGCGCCGAGTGTGGAAAGACGATGCAGTCCTTACTCCATAGAATTAGACCACAGCCATTGTGAAAGTCGGTCTGCTTCCACCTTCTTTTTTCTCGAATGGCTTTTATAACTATCCTGCCATCCCGCAAACCCCTCGTACCACGGAACAACGCCCATGCCTCGTGTTCGTCCTCCGCGTTCGGCATTCCCGAGGGTGCGTGTAAGCTCGTCGTTCTCTCTATCGGGGTGAAACCGTCCTTCTTGGGCATCTTTTATTGCTTGAATCAACTCATCTGATGCATGCTTTAGACTGGTGAATGCAATAATCTTCCCTGTGGCTGGGTCCAACTTTCCCTCATGCGCAAAAAACCAATTCCTGCACCTCTTGGGCCAGTTGAAGGTTACTGGAGTGATCCCTTCAGCAAGCATCTTATTCTCTAATGCATCCCACTTAGGAATGGTTGACTTGTATTCACCTGTCCCTAGTTTATGGTGATAATTTTTTTCCTCACCATTTATCTTATTTTTTGCCGACTTCTCCATAGCAGCTATCGATGTCTTGTACTCGATAAATGCGTCCGAGTGATCCCTTACCTTCTCGTATATTCCTTTGAATTCGGGCGCCTTCTTGCCTCTAGCGTTGTAGTCGGTCCATAATCTTTTCTTCCAAGTCTGGAACGCGCTGGCCATCTTATGGAGAGCAAACTCCTTGACTTTGTTCCTTTGATGCTCCGAGAATCTGGTAGGGTGAAATGCTCCATGAGCTCTCGCCAAAGGGCATATTTCATTCTTGTATCGACATAATTCACTCCTGGTTTTGGTTCCTTTGGCTGAATCCATTCATGCATTGTGATCGGGACTCCGTCCCTAACAACCACTCCGCATTGACGCACAAATGTCTTGGCATTGGCTTCAGGGTGAGTCGGTTCGCCGTTATGTTTGAAAGCATCAAGATTGAGCTTTACGTTGCCGTCCAATATTTTGGTAGCGCCTCGTACATTTCTACTAGATTGGCTCGATCCGGAGGGCTGGTAATTAAAATAAGAAAGATTTGTTAATATATATATAGATACAAATCAATTAATACACATGTAATGATCACCAGAGGCTAATGGATGTGTATATACCTCACCGAACATTCTTGGTTGTTCCAGATTTTGGAACATAAGTTGTTCTTCCTCGGTCTCACATCCATCACCGTGATCGTTCAGATATTGTGAGCCATCATCATGATCATTTGATTCACCTCGAAGGTCCGCTGGGTTTTCGGAGGAGCGTATCATGTCGAAGATGTCCTCTTCATGAGCTCTACCGGTATTGTCCATAGCTTAATAACTAGTCCATAATAATATAGATAAAACAAATTAGTATTTAAATTAGCATGCATTCAAGAAGCAAAATAACTTATAGTTAATTAATAATGCATCATCGAATACATATATAGTATAGTTCTTAGAAAAGATCTCATCTGCATAATCTTGGATAATTTTCAATACATCGGCTAATCTCCATCGATCTAGCTAGTACATCATAATAATACATCATAATAGTAGCTAGCTAATATATCGATCTAGCTAGAACCCTAGCGCTCGGCGGATATCGTGGCAGGCGGTGGACACCCAAAGAGAAGGAACCATCACAGGAACATAGCTCTAGTGAGATCCCTGAAGAATCTGCCAGGTATTGTCGGACCTGGCCTCCAAAGCTGCCATGTAGCGTCGGACGTGCTCGTTCTCCTTGGTGACATGGTATTGTACCACCTCCGCGGGGGACTCAAGCCTCTCAATCGTCTGTGGCCCATGCGGTCGCCACCACAGAACCTCCGGGTCGATGACGGGCTGGCTCCTCACCAAGCTGCGCCGCCCGGAAGGCAGCACCTCCCAGTACTAGTCCGGCGGAGCCAAGTCCCTGACAAGGCCCCTCGGCTCAAGCAAGTGACCTCCTCCGGCGACTCGACGACGAGGATGCGGGATCGGCATCGTCGACGTTAAGAAGAAACACTTAATTACGAAAACAAATTAAATAAAACTTAGCAAAATTAACACTTAACAAAATTAAATTAAACCTAAAACTAAACTAAACATAAACTAAATTAAACCTAAACTAAACATAAACTAACACATATCCTAATAACCTGACAACCTAACTAACTAACTAACTAAATAAGGGTGTTGTGTCATGGTCGGGGTCGGGTGTCGGGGGTGTCATGTCGGGGTGTCGGGGTTCGACGTCGAGGGACCCTAGATACCCTAGCATCTACACACTAGTCCGGCGATCATCGGGGCGATCGTCAGGGAGAGGGGTCAGTCGGGAGATCTCACCTAGCCTCCTGACTCGGAGGTGGCGTCGGCGACGGGCTCGGGGCGGCGGCAACGGGATCACCGAGCGGCGGCCAGAGTGAGCGGGCCGGCGGCGACGGGACCGGCAACGAGGGGCGGCGTTCGGGAAGGCGAGGGCAACCATGGCGAGGGCGACGGCGGCGAGGGCGACAGCGGCGGTGGTGAGGGTGACGGCGGCGAGGGGCGGCGTCCGGGTAGGCGAGGGCGACCGCGGCGAGGGAGAGGGCGGCGAGGGCGACGGTGGCAAGGGTGACGACGGCGGTGGTGAGGGCGATAGCGACTTGACCAACGGTGGCGAGGGCGACGGCGGTGGTGGTGCGACAGCGGTGGTGGTGAGGGCGACAGCAATGGCGCAGTGGTGGTGCAACGGCGGCGAGGGCGACGACAACAGGAGCGACGACGGCGAGGGCGACGGCGGCAAGGGCGATGACGACGAGGGCGATGGCGGCGAGGGCGACGGCAATGGCGATTTCGGCAGCCTTGCGGCGCAAGTTGAGCTCTCCCGGTGCGTTGCTCGGCCCGAGACAACGAAGTCCTCCTTTTATACCAGACACACCTTTAGTACCGGTGCGTGGCACGCACCGGTACTAAAGGGTCTTTAGTACCGGTGCTAGCCACGCACCGGTACTAAAGGTCCTCCCAACAAAGCGCGGGGGCGGTGGACCTTTAGTAGCGGTGCGTGGCTCGCACCGATACTAAAGACCCTTTAGTACCGGTGTTAGCCACGCACCAGTACTAAAGGTCCTGCCAAAAGAGCGCGGGGGCGGTGGACCTTTAGTACCGGTGCGTGGCTAGCACCGGTACTAAAAGTGGTTTTTAATTAAATATTAGTTATTATTTTTAGAAAAACCCCGTAAACTATAGAAAATCATGAAAAAAAAGTAGGACTCCAATGGAAATAAATAATATATCAAAAAATATCAAAAAAATATAAATAATGTGTTTATGGCATTTCCATGCATGTTTGAACAACTTCAACTATTGTATAAGATAATTTGATTAAATGGCGTTTGAAATATTCATATCTCGAGTTTGAAAACCAGTACAAATAAACTCTGAAAAGGTTGTAACTTGTCATGACATCATAATTTCACCCACATAGCAACTTCTAGAGAGTTGAGAGGGTTACGGCAAAAACTGGATGCACTTCGTGTACAAATTGGACAATCTCATAAGAAGTATGAGGGTTTCGGACGAAAACTCACCTACTACAAAGGGATTTCATTTTTAATAACTTATTTTAACTCTATACTTTTTGTGTGTTCAATATGCACCAATCAAAGGCACATCATCAATTTTCAACCCTTTCTGACTTCATTTGATATTTTTCAGGCATTTAATGATTTATTTTGAGCTAAATGACCCTGAATTTGAAAAGCAGTACAAATGAACTCTGAAAAGGTTGTAACTTTGCATGACATCATAATTTCACCCACATAGCAACTTCTAGAGAGTTGAGAGGGTTACGGCAAAAACTCGATGCACTTCGTGTACAAATTGGACAATCTCGTAAGAAGTATGAGGGTTTCATACGAAAACTCATCTACTACAAAGGGATTTCATTTTTAGTAAATTATTTTAACTCCATACTTTTTGTGTGTTCAATATGCACCATTCAAAGGCACATCATCAATTTTCAACCCTTTCTGACTTCATTTGATATTTTCCAGGCATTTAATGATTTATTTTGAGCTAAATGACACTGAATTTGAAAAGCAGTACAAATGAACTCTGAAAAGGTTGTAACTTGTCATGACATCATAATTTCACCCACATAGCAACTTCTAGAGAGTTGAGAGGGTTACGGCAAAAACTGGATGCACTTCGTGTACAAATTGGACAATCTCATAAGAAGTATGAGGGTTTCGGACGAAAACTCATCTATTACAAAGGGATTTCATTTTTAATAACTTATTTTAACTCCATACGGCAAAAACTGGATGCACTTTGTGTACAAACTGTTACAAAGATATACCATGCTAGCTAGGAAATGCATGCATGTCCTTCACATAAATATATAGAAAGTAATGACGGTGAAGCAGGTCACATCCCATAGTGGGATCTCGCGGTGTAAGACTTTTTCTGCATGTTTGTCCCTTTCTTATGATTACGCCGTAACCATGGATAATCTTCATCATTTAACAAGATGCTTGTGTCAGTCTTCACTCTGAAGGGAGGGATTTCATGAAACTTTTCATAATCTTTGGACATGTCTGTCTTGTCCTCCACTCCCACAATGTTTCTTTTCCCTCAAAGAACTATGTGGCGCTTTGGCTCATCGTATGATGTATTCGCTTCCTTATCTTTTTTTCTCCTCGGTTTGCTAGACATGTCCTTCACATAGAAAACCTGAGCCACATCATTGGCTAGGACGAATGAGTCGTCTGTGTATCCAAGATTGTTGAGATCCACTATTGTCATTCCGTACTGCGGGTCTACCTATACCCCGCCTCTAGTATATTTGACCCATTTGCACCGAAACAAAGGGACCTTAAGATTAGGTCCATAGTCAAGTTCCCATATCTCCTCTATGTAACCATAATATGTGTCTTCAAAGTTGGTTGCATCATAGCGGACACAACTGTTTTGGTTGGTGCTCTTCTTATCTTGGGCGATCGGGTAAAATGTATTGCCATTTATCTCGTACCCTTTGAAAGTCGTTATAGTCGAACTTGGTGTCTTGGCCAACTAGTACAGTTCATTTGGAACATCGTTGTCATTGATGAGCTTTGTTTGCAACCAACAGGCAAAAGTCTCCATGTGTTTACGTTCAATCGAGGGGTCAGACTGCTCCGGGTTCTTGGACCATACAATATCCTTGTGTTCCTCCATATATGGAGTCACCAAGGTGGAATTTTGTAGAACCGTGTAGTGTGCTTGAGTGAAAGAATGCCCGTACCTATTTATTGCTTCTTTCTTTCCTAATGTGCCTTTTCCACCCAGTCTCCCCTCATGCAGCGATTTAGGAAGACCAATTGGCTTAATGTCAGGAAAAAAGTCAACACAAAACTCAATAACTTCCTCTGTTCCATATCCCTTGGCGATGCTTCCTTCTGGCCTAGCACGGTTATGAACATATTTCTTTAAGACTCCCATGAACCTCTCGAAGAGGAACATATTGTGTAGAAATACGGGACCCAGAATGTTAATCTCTTCGACTAGGTGCACTAGAACGTGTTGGAAATATGCCCTAGAGGCAATAATAAATTGGTTATTATCATATTTCCTTGTTCATGATAATCTTTTATTATCCATGCTATAATTGTATTGATCGGAGACTTAAATGCATGTGTGGATACATAGACAAAACCATGTCCCTAGTATGCCTCTAATGGACTAGCTCGTTGATCAAAGGATAGTTAAGGTTTCCTAGCCATGGACATGAGATGTCATTTGATGACGAGATCACATCATTAGGAGAAACATGTGATGGACAAGACCCAAACTACAAACGTAGCATATGATCGTGTCAGTTTATTGCTACTGTTTTCCGCATGTCAAGTATATGTTCCTATGACCATGAGATCATGCAACTCACGGATATCGGAGGAGTTCCTTGTGTGTATCAAATGTCACAACGTAACTGGGTGACAATAAAGGTGCTCTACAGGTATCTCCGATGGTTTCGGCTGAGTTGGCATGGATCAAGACTGGGATTTGTTACTCCGTGTGATGGAGAGGTATCTCAGGGCCCACTCGGTAATACAACATCACAATGAGCCTTGCAAGCAATGTGAATAATTGTTAGTTGCGGGATCTTGTATTACGGAACGAGTAAAGAGACTTGCCAGTAACGAGGTTGAACTAGGTATGGAGATACCGACGATCGAATCTCGGGCAAGTAACATATCGAAGAACAAAGGGAACGTTATACGGGATTAACTGAATCCTTGACATAGAGGTTCGACCGATGAAGATCTTCGTAGAATATGTAGGAACCAATGTGGACGTCCAGGTCCCGCCATTGGTTATTGACCATAGAGGTGTCTCGGTCATGTCTACATAGTTCTAGAACCCGCAGGGTCTGCACACTTAAGGTTTGTTGATGTTTCTGTAGTGTAGAGTTATGTATGGTGGTGACCGAAGGTTGTTCGGAGTCCCGGATGAGATCCGGGACATCACGAGGAGCTCCAGAATGGTCCGTAGGTAAAGATTCATATATAGGAAGTCCCAGTTTGGTCACCGGAAAAGTTTCGGGCTCATCGGTAGTGTACCGGGAGTGCCGGTAGTGTACCGGGAGACCTCCGGGAGGGGTATTTCGACCCCAGAGGGTCCATGGGCTGTGGAGAGTGATAACCAGCCCTTAGTGGGCTGGAGAAGCAGCCACAACAAGGCCCATGGCGCCAGGAGGAAAACTGCCTAAAGAAAAAGGTGGAAAAAAGGCAAAAGGAAGAGTCCTACTCCTACTACGAGTGGAGGAAGGAGTAGGACTCCTCCTCTTGTGGCTCGGCTGAACCAACAAGGCTTGGAGGCCAAGGCTGCGCCCTCCTCCTCCCTCCCTCCTATATATACTAGTGGAATAGAGGGTTTTTGCACAGATTTTACGGCCACGTGCTACCTGTTTCACCGGTGCTCCTCTAGATCGGATTTCTGCAGCGCTTAGGCGAAGCCCTGCCGGAATTGCTCCACCACCATCACCGGAGCACCGTCATGCTGCCGGTGAACACTCTCTCCTCTCCACCTCCTCTTGCTGGATCAAGATGGTGGAGATCGTCATCAAGCTGCACGTGTGTTGAACGCGGAGGTGCTGTCCGTTCGGCGCTAGATCGGAAGGACCGTGATCGAGATCGCGAGACAGTTCGTGATGAGATCGCGGAACAGATCGTGATGAGTTCGCGGGACAGATCATGATCAAGATCGTGAGACAGATCGTGATGAGATCGTGGGACGGATCGTGATGAGATCGCGAGACGCTTGGCGATTTAGATCGCAAAGATGTTCGACTACACCAACCGCGTTTCTTAACGCTTCCCGCTTAGCGATCTACAAGGGTATGTAGATCCACTCTCCCTCTCGTAGATGCTCATCACCATGGATAGGTTTGCGTGTGCGTAGGAAAATTTTTGTTTCCCATGCGACGTTCCCCAACAGTGGCATCATGAGCTAGGTTGATGGTTTGATGAGATCTCGAGTAGAACAGAAAAGGTTTGTGGGCGTTGATGCTTAGATTGCTTCCTACCTTGGTCGTATTTTGGTTCTGCGGGATTGTGAGATGAAGCGGCCCGGGCCAACATTACTCGTACGCTTACGAGAGGCCGGTTCCCTTGACGCAACTTGTTGCTTGGATGGCTTGCGGGTGATAGTTTCTCTCACTTTAGTTGGATCGGATCCGACAAAGGCGGTCCTTGAGAAGGTTGAAAAGCAAACTATGTATCACCGTTGTGGTTTATGTGTAGGTGAGAATCGTTCTTGCTAGATACCCGTAGCAGCCACGTAAAACTTGCAACAACAATTAGAGGACGTCTAACTTGTTTTTGCAGGGTATGTTGTGATATGATATGGCCAATTACATGATGTGATATATGTGATGTATGAGATGATCATGTGATGTATAGATTATCACGACTTGCATGTCGATGAGTACGACAACTGGCAGGAGCCATAGGGTTGTCTTTAATTATTGTATGACCTGCATGTCAATCATTACGCGCTATGTAATGCTTTACTTTATCGCTAAGCGGTAGCAATAGTAGTAGAAGCATGCAGGGCGTGACAACCCCGATGGCGACACATTGATGGAGATCAAGATGATGGAGATCATGGTGTCATGCCGGTGACGATGGAGATCATGCCGGTGTTTTCATGACGGAGATCAAAAGCACAAGTTCATGGCCATATCATGTCACTTATGACTTGCATGTGATGTTAATCCTTTTTATGCACCTTGTTTTGCTTAGGACGACGGTAGCATTATAAGGTAATCCCTCACTTAATTTCAAGATAAATTGTGTTCTCCCCGAGTGTGCACCGTCGCGAAAGTTCGTCATGTTGAGACACCACGTGATGATCGGGTGTGATAGACTCTACGTTCACATACAACGGGTGCAAGCCAGATTTGCACGTTCAGAACACTCGGGTTAAACTTTACGAGCCTAGCATGTACAAACATGTCCTCGGAACACAAGAGACCGAAAGGTCGAACATGAGTCATATAGTAGATATGATCAACATGATGATGTTCACCATTGTAGCCACCTCAACTCACGTGATGATCGGACTTGAGTTGGTGAATTTGGATCATGTATCACTCGAATGATCGGAGGGATGTCAACTTGAGTGGGAGTTCTTAAGTAATATGATTAATTGAACTCATTATCATGAACATAGTCAATAGTGTCTTTGCAAATTATGTTGTAGATTACTAGCTCGCGTTGTTGCTCCCTGGAATTTTTTATATGTTCCTAGAGAAATAGAGTTGAAAGATGATGGTAGCAATATTGTGGACTGGGTCCGTGATCTGAGGATTGTCCTCATTGCTGCGCAGAAGGGTTATGTCCTTAATGCACCGCTCGGTGCGCCAACCCCTCTAGTGTCGTCTGTAGATGTTGTGAACATCTGACAGGCACGTTGTGATGACTGCTTGATAGTTTGGTGCGTCATGCATTACGGCTTAGAATTGAGCCTCCAAAACATTTTGAACCTCACGGAACATATGAGATGTTTCTAAGAGCTGAAATTAGGATCTCAGGCTCGTGCTCGTGTTGCGAGATATGAGATCTCCAACAAGATTCTTTGCCTGCAAGATGAAGGAGAAAAGCTCAATAGTTGAGCATGTGCTCAGATTGTCTGGGTGCTACAATCGCTTGAATCTAGTGGGAGTTGATCTTCCAGATAAGATAGTGATTGATATAGTTCTCCAAGTCACTGTCACTAAGCTACTAAGAACTTGGTGATGAACTATATAACGCCAGGGATAGAAATATTAATCCCTGAGTTGTTCACGATGTTTGACATCGCGAAGGTAGAAATCAAGAAGGAGCGTCAAGTGTTGATGTTTAATCAAACCACTGGTTTCGAGAAGGGCAAGAGCAAGGAGGGAATCTTCATGGATAGCAAGTCAGTTGCTACTCCAGTGAAGCAACCCAAAGTTGAACTCGAACCCGAGACTAAGTGCTTCTGTTATGAGGAGAGCGGTCGCTGAAGCGGAACAACCCTAGATACTTGGTAGATAAGAAGGCTGGCAACATCGATAGAAGTATATTTGATATACGAGTTATTGATGTGTACCTTGCTAGTAATCCTAGTAGCATCTGGGTATTGGATACCGGTTCGGTTGCTAAATGTTAGTAACTCGAAATACAAGCTACAGAATAAACGGAGAACTAGCTCAGGGTGAGGTGACGATATGTGTTGGAAATGTTTCCAAAGTTGATGTGATCAAACATCAGACACTCTCTCTACTTTCAGGATTAGTGACGAACCTAAATAAATATTATTTGGTGTTTTGCGTTGAGCATGAACATGATTAGGTCATGGTTATTGCAATGCGGTTATTCATTTAAGTTAGAGAATAATGGTTATTCTGTTTACATGAATGATACCTTCAATGGTCATACACCCAGTGAGAATGGTTCGTTGAAATCTTGATCGTAGTAGTACACATGTTCGTAACACTGATGTCAAAAGATACAAATTTAATAATGATAGTACCACATACTTGTGGCACTGCCGCTAAATGTCATATTGGTATAAAGCGCATGAAGAAACTCCATGCTGATGGATCTTTGGACTCATTCGATTTCGAATCGGTTGAGACATGCGAACCACGCCTCTTGGGCAAGAGGACCAAAGGACCCCGTTGGATGGAGCAGGCAAGTGATTCATTGGAAATAATACATGTTGATGTATGCAATCCAGTGAGTCTTGTAGCATGTAGTGGATATCATTATTTTCTTACCTTCACTAATGATTTAAGTAGATATAGTGTATATTTACTTAATGAACAAGTCTGAATCGTTTGAAAGGTTCAAGCAAATTCAGAGTGAAGTTTAAGATCATCGTGACAAGAAGATAAAAATGACCGCGATATGATCGTGGAGGTGAATATCTGAGTTACGAGTTTGGCATGCAACTTAAGACAATGTGAAATTTGTTTCACAACTAACGCCACCTGGAACACCATAGTGTGATGGTGTGTCTGATCATCATAGTCATGCTCTATTGGATATGGTGCGTGCTATGATGTCTCTTATCATTTTACTGCTATAATTTTTGGGTTATGCATTAGAGACAACTACATTCACTTTAAATAGGGCACCATCTAAATCCGCTGAGATGACACCGTGTGAATTGTGCTTTGATAGAAAACTAAGCTGTCATTTCTTAATGTTTGGGGTTGCGACCCTTGTGTGGAAAATGTTTTCACCTAATGAGGTTGAACCCAAGGCGGACAAATGCATCTTCATAGAATACCCTAAGATCAGTCGGGTGAACCTTCTATCTCAGATCCAAGTGCAAAGTGTTTGCTGCTTAAACGGATCCTTTCTCGAGGAAATGTTTCTCTCGAAGAATTGAGTGGGAGGAAGATAGAACTTGATGAGGTTGTTAAACCTTTGTTCAACCAGAGAGTAGTGCAGCGCAGAAAGATGTTTCTGTGAAGCCTATGTTAGTTGAAGAGGAGGTTAATGATGATGATCATGAAGCTTCAGGATCAAGTTACTATCGAACTTCGTGTGTCGACAAGGATGTGTACTGCTCCTGAGCGGTACGACAACCCTGTCTTGGAGATCATGTTGTTGGACACCGATGAACCTACGAGCTATGGAGAAGCGATGATCGACCCGGATTCCGACAAATGGTTGGAGGCCATGAAATCCGAGATAGGATCCATGTATGAAAACCAAGTATAGACTTTGGTAGACTTGCTCGTTGGACGGCAGGTCGTTGAGTACAGATGGATCTTTAAAATGAAGACAGACGCTGATGGTAATTGTCACCATTTGTAAAGCTCGACTTGTTGCAAAGATGTTTGTGACAAGTTCAAGGAGTTGACTGCGATGAGACTTTCTCACTCATAGCGATGCTAAAGTCTGTTGGAATTTTGTTAGCAGTTGCTGCATTTTCAATTATGAAATCTGGTAGATGGATGTCAAAACATCGTTTCCTTAACTGTTTACTTGAGGAAAGGTTGTATGTGATACAACCGGATGGTTTTGTTAGTCCTAAGGATGCTAAAAGGTGTGCAAGCTTTAGTGATCCTTCTATGGGCTGAAGCAAGCATCTCGGAGTTGGAATATACGCTTTGATGAGGTGATCAAACTTTTAATGTTTATACAAGGTTTACGAGAAACTTGTATTTACAATAAAGTGAGTGGGAGCACTATAGAATTTCTGATAGGTATATGTGGATGACATATTGTTGATCGGAAATAATGTAGGATTTCTGGGAAGCATAAATGGTTGTTTGAAAAGTGATTTTAAAAGGAAGACCTGGATAAAGCTACCTGATTGTTGAGCGTCAACATCTATAGAGATAGATCAAGATGCTTGATGAGACTTTCAATGAGTACATACCTTGACGAGATTTTGAAAGAGTTCAAAATGGATTAGTCAGAGAAATAGTTCTCGTCTGATTTGTAAGGAGTGAAGTTGAGTGAGACTCAAAGATCAACAACAGTAGAAGAAAGAGAAAGGACAAAGGTCGTCCCCTATGCCTTAGCCATAGGCTCTATATAGTATGCCATGCTGTGTACCGCACTTGTGTGTGCCTTGCCATGAGTCCGTCAAGGGGTACAAGAGTGATCCAGGAGTGGATCACTGGACAGCGGTCAACATTATCCTTAGTGACTAAAAGACTAAAGGAATTGTTTCTCGATTATGGAGGTGATAAAGGGTTCGTCGTAAGGAGTCACATCGATGCAAGATTTAACACTAATCCGGATGACTCGTAATAGCAATCTGGATACGTATAGTGGAGCAGCCATTTGGAATAGTACCAAGTGGAGTGTGGAAGCAGTATTTATAGTTTGACATAGAGATTTGCAAAGTACATACGGATCTGATTGTCACAGACCCGTTGACTATAAGACCTCTCTCACATGCAAAGCATGATCGAGCCCCAGAACTCATTGGGTGTTAGATTCATAACAATGTGAATCAGATGGTGATGTGAACTAGATTATTGACTCTAGTGCAAGTGGGAGACTATTGGAAATATGCCCTAGAGGCAATAATAAATTGGTTATTATCATATTTCCTTGTTCATGATAATCTTTTATTAACCATGCTATAATTGTATTGATCGGAGACTTAAATGCATGTGTGGATACATAGACAAAACCATGTCCCTCGTATGCCTCTAATGGACTAGCTCGTTGATCAAAGGATGGTTAAGGTTTCCTAGCATGGACATGAGATGTCATTTGATAACAAGATCACATCATTAGGAGAATGATGTGATGGACAAGACCCAAACTACAAACATAGCATATGATCGTGTCAGTTTATTGCTACTGTTTTCTGCATGTCAAGTATATCGGAGGAGTGCCTTGTGTGTATCAAACGTCACAACGTAACTGGGTGACTATAAACGTGCTCTACAGGTATCTCCGATGGTTTCTGTTGAGTTGACATGGATCGAGACTGGGATTTGTTACTCCGTGTGACGGAGAGGTATCTCAGGGCCCACTCGGTAATACAACATCACAATGAGCCTTGCAAGCAATGTGACTAATTTTTAGTTGCGGGATCTTGTATTACGGAACGAGTAAAGAGACTTGCCAGTAACAAGGTTGAACTAGGTATGGAGATACCGACGATCGAATCTCGGGCAAGTAACATACCGAAGAACAAAGGGAACGTTATACGGGATTAACTGAATCCTTGACATAGAGGTTCGACCGATGAAGATCTTCGTAGAATATGTAGGAACCAATGTGGACGTCCAGGTCCCTCCATTGGTTATTGACCATAGAGGTGTCTCGGTCATGTCTACATAGTTCTCGAACCCGTAGGGTCTGCACACTTAAGGTTTGGTGACGTTTTGGTAGTGTAGAGTTATGTATGGTGGTGACCGAAGGTTGTTCGGAGTCCCGGATGAGATCCGGGACGTCACGAGGAGCTCCGTAATGGTCCGGAGGTAAAGATTCATATATACGAAGTCCCAGTTTGGTCGCCGGAAAAGTTTCGGGCTCATCGGTAGTGTACCGGGAGTGCCGGTAGTCTACCGGGAGACCTCCGGGAGGGGTATTTCGACCCCAAAGGGTCGATGGGCTGTGGAGAGTGATAACCAGCCCTTAGTGGGCTGGAGAAACAGCCACAACAAGGCCCATGGCGCCAGGAGGAAAACTTCCTAAAGAAAAAGGTGGAAAAAAGGCAAAAGGAAGAGTCCTACTCCTACTAGGAGTGGAGGAAGGAGTAGGACTCCTCCTCTTGTGGCTCGGCCGAACCAACAAGGCTTGGAGGCCAAGGCTGTGCCCTCCTCCTCCCTCCCTCCTATATATACTAGTGGAATAGAGGGTTTTTGCACAGATTTTACGGCCATGTGCTACCCGTTTCACCGGTACTCCTCTAGATCGGATTTCTGCAGCGCTTAGGCGAAGCCCTGCCGGAATTGCTCCACCACCATCACCGGAGCACCGTCACGCTGCCGGTGAACACTCTATCCTCTCCACCAACTCTTGCTGGATCAAGATGGTGGAGATCGTCATCAAGCTGCACGTGTGCTGAATGCGGAGGTGCCGTCCGTTCGGCGCTAGATCGGAAGGACCGTGATCGAGATCGTGAGACAGTTCGTGATGAGATCGCGGAACAGATCGTGATGAGTTCACGGGACAGATCATGATCTAGATCGTGAGACGGATCATGATGAGATCGCGGGAAGGATCGTGATGAGATCGCGGGATGCTTGGCGATTTGGATCGCGAAGATGTTCGACTACACCAACCGCGTTTCTTAATGCTTCCCGCTTAGCGATCTACAAGGGTATGTAGATCCACTCTCCCTCTCGTAGATGCTCATCACCATGGATAGGTTTGCGTGTGCGTAGGAAATTTTTTGTTTCCCATGCGACGTTCCCCAACAGAACGTGCGTCATAATATTGAAGAAGGATGGAGGGAACACCAACTCGAAACTGACAAGACATTGGACCAGGTCATTCTGTAACCTTGGTAGGATTTCTGGATCGATTACCTTCTGAGAAATTGCATTGAGGAATGCGCATAGCTTCACTATGGCTAATCGAACATTTTTCGGTAGAAGCCCCCTAAGTGCAACCGGAAGTAATTGCGTCATAATCACATGGCAGTCATGAGACTTTAGATTTTGAAATTTTTTCTCTGCCATATTTATTATTCCCTTTATATTCGACAAGATGCCAGATGGGACCTTCATACTGAGCAGGCATTCAAAAAATATTTCCTTCTCTTCTTTCGTAAGAGCGTAGCTGGCAGGACCTTGATACTGCTTTGGAGGCATGCCGTCTTTTTCATTAATTCTTTGCTTGTCCTCCCGTGCCTCCGGTGTATCTTTTGTCTTCCCATACACGCCCAAGAAGCCTAGAAGGTTCACACAAAGATTCTTTGTCACATGCATCACGTCGATTGCATTGCGGACCTCTAGGGCTTTCCAATATTCAAGTTCCCAAAATATAGATTTCTTCTTCCACATGGGTGCGTGTCCATTGGCGTCATTCGGAACAGATTATCCACCAGGACCCTTTCCAAAGATTACCTGTAAATCCTTGATCATCTCAAATATATATTCACCAGTATAGAGGCGAGGCTTCTTCCGGTTATCTGGCTCACCTTTGAAATGGTTGTCTGCCTTTCTTAAGATATGCTTGATCGGTAGAAATCGACGATGTCCCAGGTACACATTCTTCTTATTTATCCAAATATATACTTTCAGTATCATCTAAACAGTGCATGCATGCATTGTATCCCTTGTTTGTATGTCCTGAAAGGTTACTAAGAGCAGGCCAATCATTGATGGTTACAAACAGCAACGCTCGTAGGTCAATTTCCTTCTGTGTGCGCATCCCACACATGCACACCTGGTTTTTTCCACAACTGTAGAAGTTCATCAACTAGTGGCCTTAGGTAGACATCAATGTCGTTGTCAGGTTGCTTAGGGCCTTGAATGAGCACTGGCATCATAATGAACTTCCGCTTCATGCACAACCAAGGAGGAAGGTTGTAGATACATAGAGTCATGGGCCAGGTGCTGTGACTGGATCTCTGCTCGCCAAAAGGATTCGTGCCATCTGTACTAAGACCAAACCATAATTTCGTTGCGTTAGCTACAAAGTCCTCGAACACCCTCTCGATTTTTCTCCACTGCAACCCATCAACGGGTGCTCTCAACATCCCATCTTTCTTACGTTCTTCTTTGTGCCATCGCAACAACTTGGCATGCTCTTTGTTTTGGAACAAATGTTTCAACCGTGGTATTATAGGAGCGTACCATATCACCTTGGCAGGAGCCCTCTTCCTGTGGCGTTCGCCCTCCACATCACCAGGGTCATCGCGGGGGATCTTATAGCGCAGTGCACCGCATACCGAGCATGCATCCAAATTCTCGTACTCCTCACCGCATTAGAGGATGCAGTCATTAGGGCATGCCTGTATCTTCTGCACCTCTAATCCTAGAGGGCAGACAACCTTATTTGCTTCGTACATACTTTCAAGCAATTCATTATCCTTTGAAAGCATCTTCTTTATCATTATCAGCAATTCTTGAAATCCCTTGTTAGTAACACCATTCTTCACCTTCCATTGCAGCAATTCCAACGTGGTACCCAGCTTTTTCTGGTCAACTTCACAATTTGGATACAATAATTTCTTGTGATCCTCTAACATGCGTTTCAACTTCAACCTCTCCTTATCATTTTCGCAGTTTCTCTTTGCATCAGCAATGACCTGACCCAAATCATCAGCGGGCTCATCTGATGCCTCTTCTTCAGCTTCCCCCATTGATGCCTCTTCTTCAGCTTCCCCCATTGTTGTATCAGCGAAAGGATAGTTTTCATCATCCTCTTCTTCTTCATTGTCTTCCATTATAACCCCTCTTTCTCCGTGCTTGGTCCAACAGCTATAGCCGGACATGAACCAGACTTCAGCAGGTGGTAGTGAAGGGTTTTTGAGGTAGAGTAATTTCTATCATTCTTACAGTCACGACATGGACAACACATGAAACCACTCTGCTTATTTGTCTTAGCCGCACGAATAAAATCATGCAGGCCACTAAGAAACCCTGGACTTAGTCGGTCATCGTATATCCATTGTCGGCTCATGTTCACTACACAACATCGAAGTGACCAAATTAATACAACTTCATCATCACATTACAACCAAAAGTAGAGCTATCTAAAACATGTGAATACAACAACAAATGCGATCATAATCGCAACTAAAGTAACAATTGAGCCAACAGCATAATGATACCAAGCCTCTTTATCAATGGTATATTTTCTAATCTTTCTAAGCTTCAAGCGCATTCCAACCATCTTGTTCTTGTGATCATCGACGATATCAACAACATGCAACTCCAATCCCATCTTCTCATCTCCAGTTCTTTTCAATTTTTCTTTCAAATGATCAATTTCTTTTTCAGCTTGTGTTAATTTCTCGAGCAGAATTGCATTGTCGGTTGGAATTTCTGGTTCAACTACTTCCTATAGATAAAAATACCTACGTCAATTTGGTGGCATAATTAATTGTCATAGACATTAGATGATGTGTGAAATAGTTATAAAAGATAATTAACGACATACCACATCTGAATCATAGACTGGACGAGGGCCGACGTGGGCGGATACCATAACCATTACACTATAGAATAACTACCAATAATACAAGTAAGTAAATCGTACACGCAGCTATCTAAATCATACAAGTATTTTTTTTAATATTTTAAGAAGAACAAGAGGCTCACCAAGGTGGCCGGTGCCGCGACGAGAGGTGCGGACGATGGACGGTGGTTAGGACGGCCGGGGATGGTGGGAAGGCACACCAAATAAACCATACCTACACATATGCAACCTAACAAGTTAATTTGAGCTCAAATTGGATGTAAATCAAATAAACTCCCACAAATCACATATCACATATCTTTGAGCATACCACAAGCTAATCTAGCAAGATATGAAGGAGCAAAGTTGCTAACCTTTATGAACACTTGGATATATGGGGTGCCTTTAAATCTTGACAAATCCTTGGCAAAATGGAGGATGAGCTTCGAGCAAGAAGAAGAACATGGGAAGGCACACCAAATAAACCACACCTACACATATGCAACCTAACAAGTTAATTTGATCTCAAATTGGATATAAATCAAATAAACTCCCACAAATCACATATCACATATCTTTGAGCATACCACAAGCTAATATAGCAAGAGATGAAGGAGCAAAGTTGCTAACATTTATGAACACTTGGATAGATGGGGTGCCTTTAAATCTTGACAAATCCTTGGCAAAATGGAGGATGAGCTTTGAGCAAGAAGAAGAACAGGGGAAGGCACACCAAATAAACCACACCTACACATATGCAACCTAACAAGTTAATTTGAGATCAAATTGGATATAAATCAAATAAAATCCCACAAATCACATATCACATATCTTTGAGCAAACCACAAGCTAATCTAGCAAGAGATGAAGGAGCAAACTTGCTAACCTTTATGAACACTTGGATAGATGGGGTGCCTTTAAATCTTGACAAATCCTTGGCAAAATGGAGGATGAGCTTTGAGCAAGAAGAAGAACAGGGGAGAAAACAGAGATCTTTTGATCGGCTGCGGACGGATGTATATGTAGGAAGTCTTTAGTACCGGCTCGTGTCACCAGTCGGTACTAAAGGTTGCTCTTTAGTACCGGCTGGTGACACCAGCCGGTACTAAAGGTGCAAGCGGGGCCCATGTCTGACCAAAAGCCTGCCATGCCCCCTTTAGTACCGGCTCGTGAGACGAACCGGTACTAAAGGTCCCTCACGAGCCGGTACTAAAGGTCGCCCTGCTCCTAGCCGTTGTAGCCGACACGAACCGGGACTAATACCATCTTTAGTACCGGTTCGTGACTAGACCGGGACTAAAGCTCGGGATGAAAGGTCTGTTTTCTACTAGTGTAGGGTTTGGAGTGGAGATGATTAGGGTGAATATGTTGATGGATATTGACTCCCTCTCGATCAGAGGATCATTGGTGATGACGATGGCTTCAATTTCCCTCTGGGAGGGAAGTTTCCCCGGCAGAACAGCTCCGTCGAAGCTCTAGATTGGTTCTGCCCAAGTTCCGCCTCGAGAGGGCGGCACTTCGTCCCGAAAGATCTCTTATGATTTTTTCTAGGTCAAAACCCTTCATATAGCAGAAGATGGATACCGGAGACCTACCAGGGGGCCCACAAGCAACCTAGGCGCGGCCAGGGGGGTAGGTCATGCCTGGCAGGCTTATGACCTCCTGGTAGGCCCCCTCTGGTATTTCTTTATCCCAATATTTTTTATATATTCCAAAATAATTCTCCTTAACTTTTTAGGACTTTTGAAGTTGTGGAGAATAGGTCTCTCATATTTGCTCATTTTCCAGTCCAGAATTCCAGTTGCCGACATTCTCCCTCTTCATGTAAACCTTGCAAAATAGGAGAGAAAAGGCATAAGTATTGTACCATGAAGTGCAATAACAACCCATAATGCAATAAATATCTATATAAAAGCATGATGCAAAATGGACGTATCAGTGTCTTGGGAGCTTATGACTCGACCAAGATTCATGGGAGGTATTGGGTTTCATGATTTGGAAATTTTAAACTTTCTTTGTTTGCTAGATAAGCATGGATCATGCTACAAGATCATAATTCTTTAACTGCGGGAATTTTGTAAAGTGTTTAGTTCCCACAGACCAAAATTCTTGGTGCAAATTTGGGGGGGGGGTTCCATCGCACATATGGACATCAATTCTAGAGGGTCGAGATGTTCTAGCATATATAGAACCCTATTAGGAGGATAGGATATAGTGCAAGCACTGACATTTGGCACCACAACTAGATCCCGTCAAAGATCTCTATGCAGCCGATCACTACTCCACATGTTGATTGTCCCCGAGTTGTCTATGAATTCATTGATGAGGCGTATGCATGCTGGAGGGAGGAGATGGTACAAAATATTTTTCTACCTGCAAATTCCAGTACTATAGTAGTCATATCGCTTTGCACACGATGTATCTCGGAGTTTTGGTCTTGGAGCAAAGAAAAAGGTGTAGTTACTATTTTGTTAGCCTACAAAATGCCATTTCAAACTAAATATAGTAGGGGTAATTGTTTGGAAGAGTCTCTAGGATCATCCAATAATGGTCGTATCTCTAAGGATTGGGTACAACTTTGGAAAGCTCATGTTTTTTCAAAACTGAAAGAATTTCTTTGGCGTTTAGCTCAACACTAATTACTTACGATCATTTGTTACAACGTCCAAATATACTCGAACTCCAAACTGCAGCCTTAAGCTTTGTTAGATGGAGGATTCGTGGAGTCACTCCCTTTTGGAATGGTTGGTGTCTCGATGCATATCACCACTAGCTAACAAAGAATTGGTCGAGCATTCGATCAGTACTAATGAAGATTCTTCTTACAGTTGGTTGTTCTCTCTACATGCATGATTATCACATGTTGATTTCATTTGAACGATGGTAACTTTGTGGGATATATGTCTTCGTTTTCATCTTTCTCATTGGATGATGAATGATCAAGAACTATGACACACGAGGAAAAACCAAAGAAAAGCACGAGGGATTTCCCGACAAATAAGCACCCCATGCCCTTCATTTGATAGAAATTGAAACCAGAGGGCTGGAATATTGTGGTTCACATTTCCTACATGGGGAAGCCCAACGAACTCTACCAGAATGGAAGGTCACAAGAGTTCAAGATGGTAAGGCATCCCAATTGACGGTGGTTGTCGAGAAAAATCAGAATGCCCTAGTTGAAAATTCACAAATGGTTTGATGGGTGATAATTGAAATAACATATTTGCCCCTACAAGGATGCACACAAGATGGTATGTCAAAATATTACCAAAAATATCATGTATTGGAAAACGATGTCAAGAAATATGCCCTGAAAGAGGAAGCAGACAAACATAGGATATACTAAATTCGTTAGCTATACAAGTAATACATGATCTAAACCTTCATCAATTAGATAGGACGATGTCAAGCAACAAGAAATAGCTTAAAGATAGTAGAGAAAGGATATGGCCAATGACATATGTATATTCCATACGGGCCAAAGATGGTAATCCGACAATATTAAACAGCCAGCATGGAGAAAGAAAAGACCAACCAAGGTACGGTGTAGTTATTACCAATGTTACAACCTTCATATCACCAAATATTCCTTCACTAAGGATGAAGTTGTGAAAGATGAGATCCACGAGAAAATGGTCCCGATGAAACTTCTCTAGGGAGGTCCACTGTACTAGGAAAGTGCCCCAAAGAATCACACTGATGAAAGTAGATCTTTGTTATGGTATTTTTACTTAGTCAGTAAAAATCCTCGTCAAGTTTCATCCAATTTTAAGAACTCTTATTTCTGCACAAAAACAAGACCATGGCAGTCTGCTAAAAACAACGTTAAACCGGGTTTGTTTCATTCAAATCAAGCAACCTAGAGTCCAAAACAAGAGCAAACGTATTTGTAAAAGTACATACATTTGCGATGTATCTAGACCAATGAGCACCGCATTCGACTTCACCTCCTTACAAGGGTAAGTCTCCTCCACCTCCCCTGTCATCACCTCTCTCTCTCTCTCTAAAACACACACACACATACCTTTTCCTTTTCTTTAACCCTAACCCTAGCCTCACCCCAATCACCATATCAACAACACATCCCTCTCAAGCTCACCGGATCTAAAGTCCTAGCATTGTCAAACTTGCATGTATTGCAATCATATGTTGTTGTTGTTGCTGCTGCTGTTGTTGCTGTTGTTGTTGTTGTTGTTGTTGTTGTTGCTGTTGTTGTTGTTGTTGTTGTTGTTGTTGTTGTTGTTGATGTTGTTGTTGTTGTTGCTCTTGTTGTTGCTATTATTGTTGCTGTTGTTGTTGCTGTTGTTGTTGTTGTTGTGAACCTTTGTTGCATTGCAAATATTGAACCTTTTGACAAAGTTAGCATGTTGAGGTTCTTATTTGTTTAATTTTATATGGGTATATGTGTAAGGAATATAGGTTATGTGTTTTGTTCTTACTCTTTTTAGCATTGGTTAGGGCCTATTTGGTTGCCCGCATCCCCCTCTGCCAGCCCCAATGATGCAATTTTGGCCCCATTGGTTGACTATACATGCGTATGGGCCTACATCGTATGAAACTTAAAGCATCCCAAAACCTGGCTCCTTAGGAACAATTGTTTCTAGAGAGCTTGTCCTGAGAGAGCGGAAAGAGGCCACGAAGCTACAACCAGTTGTAGGTGTGGGAACATGCAAGAGTAGGTATGTTGTTTCTTGGAGCGGTGCCATAACTCCCCTCACCTATTTCTCACCGCTCACTTTCCCCTCTCTCTCTCTAGTCTTTCACAAGTGGTGTTGAGCATCACAGGGGAAAAGATCTATATGGAGAGCACTGACGGTGGCCACCAGCTTCATCATTGCTTCATCTTCCCTCTCCCAATGCTTCATCAATGGCGGTAAGCCCTATCTCCCCGATTTAGGCTTTGTTTTGGGGTGTATTTAGGCATGGATTTAAACTTTGTGCATTAGATTTAGGGTATCGAGTAAGAACATAATTTGGTCATCCATATAGTTGTCCATTTGGGGTGTTAGACAAGGCGTTGATTTGGGGGTCCATATGGATTGATTTCGATGTTGAAGTACGTTCAGATTTGGGTGTTGACATACCATTAGATTTTGTTGACTTCCCATGTAAATATATAGTCATTACGGGGTAAGATCCTGGTGAGTTGCGATGTCAATATAGGGTCAGAATTTGGTCAATTACCATGTTGATTTAGGATTAGATTGTTCAATGCACTCTGTCGGTGTCAAAACTGACAGACCTTATGTAGGGGGGCTTGAGCTATGAGATCATATCGATGGGTTACAAGAGACAAGGGACATGAAGCTTTTACCCATGTTCGGGCCCTCTTTATGGGGGTAAAACTATACGTTGACTCTTGTTTGTATTATGGGTGTATCAAAGTACATAGTTGATCTACTTCGACATTGTAAGTAGTGGTCTAACCCTAGGGGCAATGATGATGAATGTCTATTTGTCTTCTACGGCATAAACCCTTCAGCTTATATAGACACCAGGGGGTATCTAGGGATACACATGGATGGTTTCCGTCTAGGGATTACATGTTGAATCTAATTAATTTGAGTACACATCAAGTCTTCGGTGAAGTGCGATATGATAATGCCACGGGTTGAAGGCCTCCGGATTCCTTCCTTCTTATGGGTCGTCAACCAGACCCATAGACTAGGCCAGGTCGGCTAGGACCCCCTAGTCTAGGACACCGTCAGTAGCCCCCGAACTGGTCTTCGATGTTGGGGATGACCATCTTCTCTGGACGTGTAACTTCGGCTTAGGAGTCTTCGACTCTACAGGAGAGTTCCTGTTCAGCTTGGGAGTATTTAATTAAAATATGTGACAATACTTCTGCCCCTGGACATACCATGTGTCGCCTCGAACGTCATAGTGCATGGGGAACAAGTCGTTTTTATGGCCAGAAGTCAAAGCATCGTTGTTTCCTTGCTTTATTTAACTCGTACTTGGCCCAAAAATATGTCCAAGCGCATCTTCGTCTCTCCTTCTCGCCGTTCAGCACCATACCCCCCTCAAAGTCTAGCTTCGAGAGTTCTAGTTATGGCTAGCGACGCAAGCTCCACTAAATGCCCCCATGGTCCCCTCAAGAGCGAATGGGGAAGTTGTCTCGTCACACGCGTCCAACTACATCGGCTTTCTAGTCAAGGTTACCTACGAGATCCGCATTTGGCCCCAATCTGCTAGGGCCTAATATCCGTCGATGGGCAAACACACACCAATAGCCATCCTACCCCTCACCGGGGCGAGCGGCTATGTTTCGCCCCTTTTCTTCTCTGTGGCCTGGGGTTCCCTATCCATATGTTTCTCTGAGGCTTGCTCGATTTCTACGGAATCCAACTCCATCATTTGACCCCCAATTTGATATTGCACAATGTGTGATTTGTCGTCCTTTGCGATATGTACCTCGGCTGTGAAGCACAGTTCAGGCTATGGAGGAAATATTTTTGCATAAAGCCTTGTTCCCGAGATGGGAAACTACTCGAAGTAGGAGTCGCCGAGGTATACAGAATAGTTGGGACCGGCTACCCCATTGGCACCCCTTGAGAAGACTATATATGGGTGTCTGAGTGGTTCGACATGGCCGACGACCCCTGCATGACTCATGATACTTCTTGAGCTTGTGTTGGTTTTCCCTTGAAGAGGAAAGGGTGATGCAACAAAGTATATAAGTTTTTCCCTCAATTGTTGAGAACCAAGGTATCAATCCAGTAGGAGATACAAGCATGTCCCCAATCTTCGCACCTACACAAACAATCAAACACCTACACCCAACGCTATAAAGGGGTTGTCAATCCCTTCACGGTTATTTGCATGGATGAGATCTGATAGACATAGATACAGAAGATTACTAAAACAAAAATTAAAACAAAAGTAAAAACATTGCAGCAAAGTATTTTTGGTATTTTTGGTTTATAGATCTGAAAATATAATATGGAAAATGGACCCGAGGGCCATAGGTTTCTCTAGAGGCTTCTCTCATGAAGAAAAATAATACGATGGGTGAACAAATTACTTTTTAGCAATATATAGAAAGGCGAATAATTATGAAGATCTCCAAGGCAATGATTATGCATATAGGCATCACGTCTGTGTCAAGTAGACCGAAATGATTCTACGTCTACTACTATTACTCTACACATCGACTGACTCATGCCAGCATCTAGAGTATTAAGTTCATGAAGAACGGAGTAACGCATTAGGTAAGATGATGATACGTCTCCGACGTATCGATAATTTTTGATGATGGCATGCTATTATATTATCTGTTTTGGATGTTTTACATGCATTAATATGATGTTTATATTATTTTTGGGACTAACCTATTAATCTAGAACCAAGTGCCACTTTCTATTTTTTTCCTTGTTTTTGAGTATTGCAGATATGGAATATTAAACGGAGTCCAAACAGAATAAAACCTTAGGAAGGAATTTTTCTGGAAGGAAACAAGTCATCCAAGCTTGGAATGCACGTCAGGGGAGGTGCCAGGGCGCCACAAGCCTGCTAGGTGCCCCACTGGCCGCGCCTAGCAGGCTTATCATTCCCTGGCAGGTCTACTAACCCTATTCTTTGGCCTATAAATTCCCAAATATTCCCCGAACATCAAAGGAAGCCACAAAAATACTTCTCTACCGCCGGAAGCATCCATTCCCAAGAGGTCCAATCTAGGAGCCTTCCCAAGTAATCTGTTGGAGGGGGAATCGACCACGAAGGGCATCTACACCAACTCCATTGTGCCTCCGATGATGCGTGACTAGTCCACCATAGAACTATGGGTCCATACCTAGTAGCTAGATGGCTTCTTCTCTCTCTTTGATCTTCAATACCATGTTCGTCATGATCTTCATGGAGATCTATCCGATGTAATCTTCTTTTGTGGTGTGTTTGTCAAGATCCGATGAATTGTGAGTTTATGTTCAGATTATCCATGAATCTTCTTTGAATATCCTCTGATTTCTTATATGAATGATTTCATATCCTTGCAAGTCTCTTCGAGTTATTTTTTTGCTTTGGCCAACTAGATTGGTAATTCTTGCAATGGGGGAAGTGCTTGGTTTTGGGTTCAATCTTACGGAGTCCTCACCCAGTGACAAAGTAGGGGTAGCGAGGCACGTATTGTATAGTTTCCATCAAGGGTAACGAGATGGGTTTTTCATCATATTGCTTGAGTTTATCCCTCTACATCATGTCATCTTTCTTAATGCGTTACTCTGTTCTTCATGAACTTATACTCTAGATGCAATCAGGAGTTAGTCGATGTGTGGAGTAATAGTAGTAGATGCAGAATCATTTCGGTGTACTTGTCACGGACGTGATGCCTATATGCATGATCGTTGCCTTGGATAACGACATGATTATTTGCTTTTCTATCAATTACTTGACAGTAAATTGTTTACCCACCATGATATTTTCCATCAGGAGAGAAGCCTCGAGTGAAACATATCGCCCCTGGGTCTATTTTCCATCTTATATTTTCAGATCTATACTTGATGCAATTTATTTACCTTTTACTTTCTACACTCGTTACATCTATCTCTATCAGATCTAATCCTTGCAAATAATCATGAAGGGGTTGACATCCCCTTTATAGCGTTGGGTGCAAGAGTTTGATTAGTTGTGTAGGTGCACCCATTGGTCACTTGCTTGTTCCTCCTACTCCATTGATACTTTGGTTCTCAAAAACCGAGGGAAAAACTT